>SZWC01007012.1:823-12934 GCA_023375785.1 Penium margaritaceum
TGCCAGACTTGTGCTCGACATGTGCCAGAGTTGTGCCAGAGTCGTGCCAGAGTTGCGCCAGAGTTGTGCCAGAGTTTTGCCAGAGTTGTGCTAGAGTTTTGCCAGAGTCGTTCCAGAGTTGTGCCAGAGTTATGCCAGAGTTGTGCCAGAGTTCTTCCAGGGTTTTGCTAGAGTTTTGTCAGAGCTGTGCCAGAGTTGTGCCATAGTTGTGCCAGAATTATTCCAGAGTTGTGCCTGAATTTTGAATGAATTGTGCCAGAGTTGTAACAAAGCATTGCCAGAGTTGTACCATGGTTGTGCCAGAGTTGTGCCAGAATTGTGCCAGAATTGTGCTAAAGTTTTGCCCGAGTTTTGCCAGAGTTGTGCCAGAGTTTTGCCAGAGTTGTGCCAGAATTGTGCCAGATTTAAACCAGAGTTGTGCCAGAGTTGTGCTAGAGTTTTCTGAGAGTTTTACCAGAGTTTTGCCAGAGTTGTGCCCGAGTTGTGCCAGAGTTTTGCAAAAGTTATGCCAGAGTTGTAACAGAGTTGTGCTGGAGTTTTGCAAGAGTTCTACCAGATTTTTGCCAGAGTTGTGCCAGAGTTGTGCCAGAGTTGTGCTAGAGTTGTGCCACAGTTGTGCCAGAGTGTTGCTAGACGTGTGCCAGAGTTGTGCCAAAGTCATGCCAGAGTTGTGCCAGAGTTGTGCCAGAGTTGTGCCAGAGTTGTGCCAGAGTCGTGCCAGAGTCGTGCCAGACCTGTGCCATAGTCGTGCCAGAGTTGTGCCAGAGTTGTGCCGGAGTTGTGCCAGAGTTGTGCCAGAGATGTGCCACAGATTTGCCAGAGTTGTGCCAGAGTTGTGCTAGCGTTGTGCGAGAGTTGTGCCAGAGTTTTGCCAGAGTTGTGCTAGAGTTGTGCTAGATTAGCGGCAGAGTTGTGCTACAGATGTGCCAGAGTTGTGCCAGAGTTGTGTCACAGTTGTGTCACTGCTGTGCCAGAGTTATGCCACAGTTGTGCCAGAGTTCTGCCAGAGTTGTGCCAGAGTTTTTCCGGAGTTGTGCCATAGTCATGCCAGAGTTGTGCCAGAGTTGTGCCAGCGTTGTGCCAGAGTTGTGCCAGCGTTGTGCCAGAGTTGTGCCAGCGTTGTGCCAGAGTTGTGCCAGCGTTGTGCCAGAGTTGTGCCAGCGTTGTGCCAGAGTTGTGCCAGCGTTGTGCCAGAGTTGTGCCAGCGTTGTGCCAGAGTTGTGCCAGCGTTGTGCCAGAGTTGTGCCAGCGTTGTGCCAGAGTTGTGCCAGCGTTGTGCCAGAGTTGTGCCAGCGTTGTGCCAGAGTTGTGCCAGCGTTGTGCCAGAGTTGTGCCAGCGTTGTGCCAGAGTTGTGCCAGCGTTGTGCCAGAGTTGTGCCAGCGTTGTGCCAGAGTTGTGCCAGCGTTGTGCCAGAGTTGTGCCAGCGTTGTGCCAGAGTTGTGCCAGCGTTGTGCCAGAGTTGTGCCAGCGTTGTGCCAGAGTTGTGCCAGCGTTGTGCCAGAGTTGTGCCAGCGTTGTGCCAGAGTTGTGCCAGCGTTGTGCCAGAGTTGTGCCAGCGTTGTGCCAGAGTTGTGCCAGCGTTGTGCCAGAGTTGTGCCAGCGTTGTGCCAGAGTTGTGCCAGCGTTGTGCCAGAGTTGTGCCAGCGTTGTGCCAGAGTTGTGCCAGCGTTGTGCCAGAGTTGTGCCAGCGTTGTGCCAGAGTTGTGCCAGCGTTGTGCCAGAGTTGTGCCAGCGTTGTGCCAGAGTTGTGCCAGCGTTGTGCCAGAGTTGTGCCAGCGTTGTGCCAGAGTTGTGCCAGCGTTGTGCCAGAGTTGTGCCAGCGTTGTGCCAGAGTTGTGCCAGCGTTGTGCCAGAGTTGTGCCAGCGTTGTGCCAGAGTTGTGCCAGCGTTGTGCCAGAGTTGTGCCAGCGTTGTGCCAGAGTTGTGCCAGCGTTGTGCCAGAGTTGTGCCAGCGTTGTGCCAGAGTTGTGCCAGCGTTGTGCCAGAGTTGTGCCAGCGTTGTGCCAGAGTTGTGCCAGCGTTGTGCCAGAGTTGTGCCAGCGTTGTGCCAGAGTTGTGCCAGCGTTGTGCCAGAGTTGTGCCAGCGTTGTGCCAGAGTTGTGCCAGCGTTGTGCCAGAGTTGTGCCAGCGTTGTGCCAGAGTTGTGCCAGCGTTGTGCCAGAGTTGTGCCAGCGTTGTGCCAGAGTTGTGCCAGCGTTGTGCCAGAGTTGTGCCAGCGTTGTGCCAGAGTTGTGCCAGCGTTGTGCCAGAGTTGTGCCAGCGTTGTGCCAGAGTTGTGCCAGCGTTGTGCCAGAGTTGTGCCAGCGTTGTGCCAGAGTTGTGCCAGCGTTGTGCCAGAGTTGTGCCAGCGTTGTGCCAGAGTTGTGCCAGCGTTGTGCCAGAGTTGTGCCAGCGTTGTGCCAGAGTTGTGCCAGCGTTGTGCCAGAGTTGTGCCAGCGTTGTGCCAGAGTTGTGCCAGCGTTGTGCCAGAGTTGTGCCAGCGTTGTGCCAGAGTTGTGCCAGCGTTGTGCCAGAGTTGTGCCAGCGTTGTGCCAGAGTTGTGCCAGCGTTGTGCCAGAGTTGTGCCAGCGTTGTGCCAGAGTTGTGCCAGCGTTGTGCCAGAGTTGTGCCAGCGTTGTGCCAGAGTTGTGCCAGCGTTGTGCCAGAGTTGTGCCAGCGTTGTGCCAGAGTTGTGCCAGCGTTGTGCCAGAGTTGTGCCAGCGTTGTGCCAGAGTTGTGCCAGCGTTGTGCCAGAGTTGTGCCAGCGTTGTGCCAGAGTTGTGCCAGCGTTGTGCCAGAGTTGTGCCAGCGTTGTGCCAGAGTTGTGCCAGCGTTGTGCCAGAGTTGTGCCAGCGTTGTGCCAGAGTTGTGCCAGCGTTGTGCCAGAGTTGTGCCAGCGTTGTGCCAGAGTTGTGCCAGCGTTGTGCCAGAGTTGTGCCAGCGTTGTGCCAGAGTTGTGCCAGAGTTGTACCAGAGTTGTGCCACAGTTGTGCCAGAGTCATGCTAGATGAGTGCCAGAGTTGTGCCAGAGTCGTGCTAGACGAGTGCCAGAGTTGTGCCAGAGTCGTGCCAGAGTTGTGCCAGAGTTGTGCCAGAGTTTTGCCAGAGTTTTGCTAGAGTTGTGCTAGATTAGCGGCAGAGTTGTGCTACAGATGTGCCAGAGTTGTGCCAGATTTGTGTCACAGTTGTGTCTGAGATGTGCCATACTTGTTCCAGAGTTGTGCCAGAGTTGTGCCAGAGTTGTGCCAGGGTTGTGCCTTAGTTGTGCCAGAGTTGTGCCAGAGTTGTGCCAAAGTTGTGCCAGAGTTGTGCCAGATTTGTGCTAGAGTTGTGCCACAGTTGTGCCAGAGTCGTGCTTGACGAGTGCCAGAGTTGTGCCAGAGTCGTGCCAGAGTTGTGCCAGAGTTGTGGCAGTGTTTTTCCAGAGTTGTGGCAGAGTTGTGCCATTGTTGTGCCAGATGATGGATACGAGAGTGCCACAAAGTGACAAAAATAGGTTGCTCGATAAAAATCATCTGGTATGACAGTTGCATAGAGGATGACTCACAGGTTCTAACGCACTTTACGGAACTCAATTCAGAGTCCGTTTGAGTGAGATATGGATTTCCAAAGTTTGGAGATCGTGAGTCGGGTTCAAGTGACGACCTGAGCACTTTGAGCTCAAAAGGCGGCAGGATTATTGGCCAGGATGGCTGAGAGCGGCCTTCAAGGAGAAAAGACGGCTGGAGGACGTCCAAGAGACTTCAATGAAGGACCAGTCCACGATTATTAGCCATGCAGGCCATGCGAGACATAATTCTCTTCTGTGACAAGGTGACTGCCGCTCATCCCGCTAGGCTAGGAGTGTGCTAGAGGGTGAGCTTTGACAGAGTGGATCTCAGTGCTCCCTTAGCCAAATGAGGCATATAAGGGCTTGTTAGAAAACTATGATGATGCACTTTCTCACTCAAGAGTCGATTTAGACATTCGAGTTCTCTGCAAACCTACATTCGCTTCCGTAATTTCTGTCTGTGCAACCTGCAACTCTTTCTCACAAACAGTTGGTCCTGCAAGAGTTGTTCCAGAGTTGTGCCAGAGTTTTGCCAGAGTTGTGAGATAGTTGTGCTAGCGTTGTGACAGAGTTGTGCTAGAGTTGTCCCAGAGTTGTGCCAGGGTTGTGCCAGAGTTGTGCCAGAGTTGTGCCAGAGTTCTGTCACAGTTGTGCAAGAGGTTTGCCAGAGTTATGCCAGAGTTGTGCCAGAATTGTGCCAGAGGTCTGCCAGAGTTGTGCTAGAGTTGGGTTAGAGTTGTGCCAGAGTTGTGCGAGAGTTGTGCCAGAATTGTTCCAGAGTTGTGCCAGCGTTGTGCCCGCGTTTTGGCAATGTTGTGCCAGAGTTGTGTTAGAGTTGTGCCAGAGTTGTGCGAGAGTTGTGCCAGAATTGTTCCAGAGTTGTGCCAGCGTTGTGCCCGCGTTTTGGCAATGTTGTGCCAGAGTTGTGTTAGAGTTGTGCCAGAGTTGTGCGAGAGTTGTGCCAGAATTGTTCCAGAGTTGTGCCAGCGTTGTGCCCGCGTTTTGGCAATGTTGTGCCAGAGTTGTGTTAGAGTTGTGCCAGAGTTGTGCGAGAGTTGTGCCAGAATTGTTCCAGAGTTGTGCCAGCGTTGTGCCCGCGTTTTGGCAATGTTGTGCCAGAGTTGTGTTAGAGTTGTGCCAGAGTTGTGCGAGAGTTGTGCCAGAATTGTTCCAGAGTTGTGCCAGCGTTGTGCCCGCGTTTTGGCAATGTTGTGCCAGAGTTGTGTTAGAGTTGTGCCAGAGTTGTGCGAGAGTTGTGCCAGAATTGTTCCAGAGTTGTGCCAGCGTTGTGCCCGCGTTTTGGCAATGTTGTGCCAGAGTTGTGTTAGAGTTGTGCCAGAGTTGTGCGAGAGTTGTGCCAGAATTGTTCCAGAGTTGTGCCAGCGTTGTGCCCGCGTTTTGGCAATGTTGTGCCAGAGTTGTGTTAGAGTTGTGCCAGAGTTGTGCGAGAGTTGTGCCAGAATTGTTCCAGAGTTGTGCCAGCGTTGTGCCCGCGTTTTGGCAATGTTGTGCCAGAGTTGTGTTAGAGTTGTGCCAGAGTTGTGCGAGAGTTGTGCCAGAATTGTTCCAGAGTTGTGCCAGCGTTGTGCCCGCGTTTTGGCAATGTTGTGCCAGAGTTGTGTTAGAGTTGTGCCAGAGTTGTGCGAGAGTTGTGCCAGAATTGTTCCAGAGTTGTGCCAGCGTTGTGCCCGCGTTTTGGCAATGTTGTGCCAGAGTTGTGTTAGAGTTGTGCCAGAGTTGTGCGAGAGTTGTGCCAGAATTGTTCCAGAGTTGTGCCAGCGTTGTGCCCGCGTTTTGGCAATGTTGTGCCAGAGTTGTGTTAGAGTTGTGCCAGAGTTGTGCGAGAGTTGTGCCAGAATTGTTCCAGAGTTGTGCCAGCGTTGTGCCCGCGTTTTGGCAATGTTGTGCCAGAGTTGTGTTAGAGTTGTGCCAGAGTTGTGCGAGAGTTGTGCCAGAATTGTTCCAGAGTTGTGCCAGCGTTGTGCCCGCGTTTTGGCAATGTTGTGCCAGAGTTGTGTTAGAGTTGTGCCAGAGTTGTGCGAGAGTTGTGCCAGAATTGTTCCAGAGTTGTGCCAGCGTTGTGCCCGCGTTTTGGCAATGTTGTGCCAGAGTTGTGTTAGAGTTGTGCCAGAGTTGTGCGAGAGTTGTGCCAGAATTGTTCCAGAGTTGTGCCAGCGTTGTGCCCGCGTTTTGGCAATGTTGTGCCAGAGTTGTGTTAGAGTTGTGCCAGAGTTGTGCGAGAGTTGTGCCAGAATTGTTCCAGAGTTGTGCCAGCGTTGTGCCCGCGTTTTGGCAATGTTGTGCCAGAGTTGTGTTAGAGTTGTGCCAGAGTTGTGCGAGAGTTGTGCCAGAATTGTTCCAGAGTTGTGCCAGCGTTGTGCCCGCGTTTTGGCAATGTTGTGCCAGAGTTGTGTTAGAGTTGTGCCAGAGTTGTGCGAGAGTTGTGCCAGAATTGTTCCAGAGTTGTGCCAGCGTTGTGCCCGCGTTTTGGCAATGTTGTGCCAGAGTTGTGTTAGAGTTGTGCCAGAGTTGTGCGAGAGTTGTGCCAGAATTGTTCCAGAGTTGTGCCAGCGTTGTGCCCGCGTTTTGGCAATGTTGTGCCAGAGTTGTGTTAGAGTTGTGCCAGAGTTGTGCGAGAGTTGTGCCAGAATTGTTCCAGAGTTGTGCCAGCGTTGTGCCCGCGTTTTGGCAATGTTGTGCCAGAGTTGTGTTAGAGTTGTGCCAGAGTTGTGCGAGAGTTGTGCCAGAATTGTTCCAGAGTTGTGCCAGCGTTGTGCCCGCGTTTTGGCAATGTTGTGCCAGAGTTGTGTTAGAGTTGTGCCAGAGTTGTGCGAGAGTTGTGCCAGAATTGTTCCAGAGTTGTGCCAGCGTTGTGCCCGCGTTTTGGCAATGTTGTGCCAGAGTTGTGTTAGAGTTGTGCCAGAGTTGTGCGAGAGTTGTGCCAGAATTGTTCCAGAGTTGTGCCAGCGTTGTGCCCGCGTTTTGGCAATGTTGTGCCAGAGTTGTGTTAGAGTTGTGCCAGAGTTGTGCGAGAGTTGTGCCAGAATTGTTCCAGAGTTGTGCCAGCGTTGTGCCCGCGTTTTGGCAATGTTGTGCCAGAGTTGTGTTAGAGTTGTGCCAGAGTTGTGCGAGAGTTGTGCCAGAATTGTTCCAGAGTTGTGCCAGCGTTGTGCCCGCGTTTTGGCAATGTTGTGCCAGAGTTGTGTTAGAGTTGTGCCAGAGTTGTGCGAGAGTTGTGCCAGAATTGTTCCAGAGTTGTGCCAGCGTTGTGCCCGCGTTTTGGCAATGTTGTGCCAGAGTTGTGTTAGAGTTGTGCCAGAGTTGTGCGAGAGTTGTGCCAGAATTGTTCCAGAGTTGTGCCAGCGTTGTGCCCGCGTTTTGGCAATGTTGTGCCAGAGTTGTGTTAGAGTTGTGCCAGAGTTGTGCGAGAGTTGTGCCAGAATTGTTCCAGAGTTGTGCCAGCGTTGTGCCCGCGTTTTGGCAATGTTGTGCCAGAGTTGTGTTAGAGTTGTGCCAGAGTTGTGCGAGAGTTGTGCCAGAATTGTTCCAGAGTTGTGCCAGCGTTGTGCCCGCGTTTTGGCAATGTTGTGCCAGAGTTGTGTTAGAGTTGTGCCAGAGTTGTGCGAGAGTTGTGCCAGAATTGTTCCAGAGTTGTGCCAGCGTTGTGCCCGCGTTTTGGCAATGTTGTGCCAGAGTTGTGTTAGAGTTGTGCCAGAGTTGTGCGAGAGTTGTGCCAGAATTGTTCCAGAGTTGTGCCAGCGTTGTGCCCGCGTTTTGGCAATGTTGTGCCAGAGTTGTGTTAGAGTTGTGCCAGAGTTGTGCGAGAGTTGTGCCAGAATTGTTCCAGAGTTGTGCCAGCGTTGTGCCCGCGTTTTGGCAATGTTGTGCCAGAGTTGTGTTAGAGTTGTGCCAGAGTTGTGCGAGAGTTGTGCCAGAATTGTTCCAGAGTTGTGCCAGCGTTGTGCCCGCGTTTTGGCAATGTTGTGCCAGAGTTGTGTTAGAGTTGTGCCAGAGTTGTGCGAGAGTTGTGCCAGAATTGTTCCAGAGTTGTGCCAGCGTTGTGCCCGCGTTTTGGCAATGTTGTGCCAGAGTTGTGTTAGAGTTGTGCCAGAGTTGTGCGAGAGTTGTGCCAGAATTGTTCCAGAGTTGTGCCAGCGTTGTGCCCGCGTTTTGGCAATGTTGTGCCAGAGTTGTGTTAGAGTTGTGCCAGAGTTGTGCGAGAGTTGTGCCAGAATTGTTCCAGAGTTGTGCCAGCGTTGTGCCCGCGTTTTGGCAATGTTGTGCCAGAGTTGTGTTAGAGTTGTGCCAGAGTTGTGCGAGAGTTGTGCCAGAATTGTTCCAGAGTTGTGCCAGCGTTGTGCCCGCGTTTTGGCAATGTTGTGCCAGAGTTGTGTTAGAGTTGTGCCAGAGTTGTGCGAGAGTTGTGCCAGAATTGTTCCAGAGTTGTGCCAGCGTTGTGCCCGCGTTTTGGCAATGTTGTGCCAGAGTTGTGTTAGAGTTGTGCCAGAGTTGTGCGAGAGTTGTGCCAGAATTGTTCCAGAGTTGTGCCAGCGTTGTGCCCGCGTTTTGGCAATGTTGTGCCAGAGTTGTGTTAGAGTTGTGCCAGAGTTGTGCGAGAGTTGTGCCAGAATTGTTCCAGAGTTGTGCCAGCGTTGTGCCCGCGTTTTGGCAATGTTGTGCCAGAGTTGTGTTAGAGTTGTGCCAGAGTTGTGCGAGAGTTGTGCCAGAATTGTTCCAGAGTTGTGCCAGCGTTGTGCCCGCGTTTTGGCAATGTTGTGCCAGAGTTGTGTTAGAGTTGTGCCAGAGTTGTGCGAGAGTTGTGCCAGAATTGTTCCAGAGTTGTGCCAGCGTTGTGCCCGCGTTTTGGCAATGTTGTGCCAGAGTTGTGTTAGAGTTGTGCCAGAGTTGTGCGAGAGTTGTGCCAGAATTGTTCCAGAGTTGTGCCAGCGTTGTGCCAGCGTTTTGCCAGTGTTGTGCCAGAGTTGTGCCAGAGTTGTGCCAGAGTTGTGCCAGAGTTGTACCAAGGTTGTGCCAGCGTTGTGCCAGCGTTTTGGCAATGTTGTGCCAGAGTTGTGTTAGAGTTGTGCCAGAGTTGTGCCAGAGTTGTTCCAGAGTTGTGCCAGAGTTGTGCCAGGATTGTGCCAGGGTTGTGCCAGAGTTGTGCCAAAGTTGTGCCAGAGTTGTGCCAAAGTTGTGCCAAAGTTGTGCCAGAGTCGTGCCGGTGTTGTGCCAGAGTTTTGCCAGAGTTGTGCCAGAGTTGTGCCAGAGTTCTGCCAGAGTTGTTCCAGAGTTGTGCCAGAGTTGTGCCAGAGTTTTGCAACAGTTGTACTAGAGTTTTCGAGAGTTTTACCGGAGTTTTGCCAGATTTTTGCCAGAGTTGTGCCAGAGTTGTGCCAGAGTTATGCCAGAGTTGTGCCATAGATGTGCTAGATGTTTTCGAGACTTTTACCAGAATTGTGTCAGAATTGTGCCAGAGTTGTGTCAGAATTGTGCCATAGTTGTGCCAGAGTTGTGCCAGAGTTGTGCCAGAACTGTGCCAGAGTTGTACCAGAGTCGTGCCAGAGTTGGGCCATAGTTGTGCCAGAGTTGTACCAGAGTTGTGCCAGATTGGTGCCAGAGTTGTGCCAGAGTTGTGCCAAAGTTGTGGCAGAGTTGTGCCAGAGTTGTGCCAGAGTTGTACCAGGGTTGTACCAGAGTTGTGCCAGCGTTGTGCCAGAGTTTTGCCAGAGTTGTACCAGAGTTTTGCCAGAGTTAGCCAGATTTGGGCCAGAGTTGTAAAAGAGTTGTGCTAGAGTTGCGACAGAGTTGTGCCAGAATCGTGCCAATGTTGTGTCAGAGTTGTGCCAGAGTTGTGCCAGAGTTGTGCCAAAGTTGTGTTAAAGTTGTGCCAGAGTTGTGCCAAAGTTGTTCCAGAGTTGTGCCAGAGTTGTGCCAGAGTTGTGAGATATTTGTGCTAGAGTTGTGACAGAGTTGTGCAAGAGTTGTCTCAGAGTTGTGCCAGGGTTGTGCCAGAGTTGTGCCAGAGTTGTGCCAGAGTTGTGTCACAGTTGTGCAAGAGTTTTGCCAGAGTTGTGCCAGAGTTGTGCCAGAATTGTGCCAGAGTTGTGCCAGAGTTGTGCCGGAGTTGTGCCAGAGTTGTGCAAGAGTTGTGCCAGAGTTGTGCCAGAGTTGTACCAGAGTTGTGCCAGAATTGTGCCAGAGATGTGCCAGAGTTGTGCCAGAGTTGTGCCAGACTTGTGCCAGAGTTGTGCCAGAGTTGTGCCGGAGTTGTGCCAGAGTTGTGCAAGAGTTGTGCCAGAGTTGTGCCAGAGTTGTACCAGAGTTGTGCCAGAATTGTGCCAGAGATGTGCCAGAGTTGTGCCAGAGTTGTGCCAGACTTGTGCCAGAGTTGTGCCAGAGTTGTGCCGGAGTTGTGCCAGAGTTGTGCAAGAGTTGTGCCAGAGTTGTGCCAGAGTTGTACCAGAGTTGTGCCAGAATTGTGCCAGAGATGTGCCAGAGTTGTGCCAGAGTTGTGCCAGACTTGTGCCAGAGTTGTGCCAGAGTTGTGCCGGAGTTGTGCCAGAGTTGTGCAAGAGTTGTGCCAGAGTTGTGCCAGAGTTGTACCAGAGTTGTGCCAGAATTGTGCCAGAGATGTGCCAGAGTTGTGCCAGAGTTGTGCCAGACTTGTGCCAGAGTTGTGCCAGAGTTGTGCCGGAGTTGTGCCAGAGTTGTGCAAGAGTTGTGCCAGAGTTGTGCCAGAGTTGTACCAGAGTTGTGCCAGAATTGTGCCAGAGATGTGCCAGAGTTGTGCCAGAGTTGTGCCAGACTTGTGCCAGAGTTGTGCCAGAGTTGTGCCGGAGTTGTGCCAGAGTTGTGCAAGAGTTGTGCCAGAGTTGTGCCAGAGTTGTACCAGAGTTGTGCCAGAATTGTGCCAGAGATGTGCCAGAGTTGTGCCAGAGTTGTGCCAGACTTGTGCCAGAGTTGTGCCAGAGTTGTGCCGGAGTTGTGCCAGAGTTGTGCAAGAGTTGTGCCAGAGTTGTGCCAGAGTTGTACCAGAGTTGTGCCAGAATTGTGCCAGAGATGTGCCAGAGTTGTGCCAGAGTTGTGCCAGACTTGTGCCAGAGTTGTGCCAGAGTTGTGCCGGAGTTGTGCCAGAGTTGTGCAAGAGTTGTGCCAGAGTTGTGCCAGAGTTGTACCAGAGTTGTGCCAGAATTGTGCCAGAGATGTGCCAGAGTTGTGCCAGAGTTGTGCCAGACTTGTGCCAGAGTTGTGCCAGAGTTGTGCCGGAGTTGTGCCAGAGTTGTGCAAGAGTTGTGCCAGAGTTGTGCCAGAGTTGTACCAGAGTTGTGCCAGAATTGTGCCAGAGATGTGCCAGAGTTGTGCCAGAGTTGTGCCAGACTTGTGCCAGAGTTGTGCCAGAGTTGTGCCGGAGTTGTGCCAGAGTTGTGCAAGAGTTGTGCCAGAGTTGTGCCAGAGTTGTACCAGAGTTGTGCCAGAATTGTGCCAGAGATGTGCCAGAGTTGTGCCAGAGTTGTGCCAGACTTGTGCCAGAGTTGTGCCAGAGTTGTGCCGGAGTTGTGCCAGAGTTGTGCAAGAGTTGTGCCAGAGTTGTGCCAGAGTTGTACCAGAGTTGTGCCAGAATTGTGCCAGAGATGTGCCAGAGTTGTGCCAGAGTTGTGCCAGACTTGTGCCAGAGTTGTGCCAGAGTTGTGCCGGAGTTGTGCCAGAGTTGTGCAAGAGTTGTGCCAGAGTTGTGCCAGAGTTGTACCAGAGTTGTGCCAGAATTGTGCCAGAGATGTGCCAGAGTTGTGCCAGAGTTGTGCCAGACTTGTGCCAGAGTTGTGCCAGAGTTGTGCCGGAGTTGTGCCAGAGTTGTGCAAGAGTTGTGCCAGAGTTGTGCCAGAGTTGTGGCACAGTTGTCACAGAGTTGTGCCAGATATATGCCAGAGTTGTGCCAGAGTTGTGCCTGGGTTGTGCCAGATTTGTTCCAGGGTTGTGCAAGAGTTGTACGTGAGTTGCACCAGAGTTGTGCCAGAGTTATGCCAGAGTTGTGCCAGAGTTGTGCCAGAGTTGTGCCGGATTTGTGCCAGAGTTGTGCTCAAGTTCTGCCAGAGTTCTGCCATAGCTGTGACAGAGTTGTGCCAGAGTTATGCCAGAGTTGTCCCAGAGCTGTGCCAGGTTTGTGCCAGAGTTGTGCCAGAGTTGTGCTAGAGTTGTGCCAGAGCTGTGTCAGAGTTGTGCCAGAGTTGTGCCAGAGTTGTGCCAGAGTTCTGCCAAGATTGTGCCAGAGTTGTGCTAGAATTGTGCCAGAGTTGTTCCAGAGTTGTGCCAGAGTTGTGCCGGAGATGTGCCACTGTTGTGCCAATGCTGTGCCAGAATTGTGCCAGAGTTTTTCCAGAGTTGTGTCAGAGTTGTGCCAGAGTTGTGCCAGAGTTATGCCAGAGTTGAGCCATAGTTGTGCCAGAGTTGTGCCAGAGTTGTGCTATAGTTGTGCCATAGTTGTGCAAGAGTTGTGGCAGAGTTGTGGCACAGTTGTGCCAGAGTTGTGTTAGAGTTGTGCCAGAGTTGTGCCAGAGTTGTGCCAGAGTTGTGCCAGAGTTGT
>SZWC01007012.1:13104-49434 GCA_023375785.1 Penium margaritaceum
GAGTTGTGCCAGAGTTGTGCCAGAGTTGTGCCAGAGTTGTGTCACAGTTGTGTCAAAGCTGTGCCAGAGATGTGCAAAAGTTGTGCCAGAGTTGTTCCAGACTTGTGCAAGAGTTGTGCCAGAGTTTTTCCAGAGCTGTGCCAGAGTTGTGCCAGAGTTGTGCAAGAGTTGTGCCAGATTTGTGCCAGAGTTGTGCCAGAGTTGTGCCAGAGTTGTGCCAGAGTTGTGCCAAAGTTGTTCCAGAGTTGTGCTAGAGTTTTGCGAGAGTTTTATTAGAATTCTGCCAGACTTGTGCCAGAGTTGTGCCAGAGTTATGCCAGAGTTGTGCCAGAGTTGTGTTTGAGTTTGACGAGAGGTTTACCAGAATTGTGTCAGAATTGTGCCATAGTTTTGTCAGGATTATTCCATAGTTGTGCCAGAGTTATGCCAGAATTGTGCAAGAGTTGTGCCAGAGTTGTGCCAGAGTCGTGCCAGAGTTGGGCCAGAGTTGTGCCAGAGTTGTGCCGGAGTTGTGCGAGACTTGTGCCAGACTTGTGCCAGATTTTTGCGACAGTTGTGCCACAGTTGTGCCAGAGTTGTGCCAGAGTTGTACCGGAGTTGTGCCAGCGTTGTGCGAAAGTTTTGGAAGAGATGTGCCAGAGTTTTGCCAGAGTTGTACCAGAGTTGGGTCAGAGTTGTGAAAGCGTTGTGCTAGAGTTTTGCCAGAGTTGTGCCAGAATCGTGCCAGAGTTGTTTCAGAGTTGTGCCTGAGTGATGCCAGTGATGTGCCAGAGTTGTGCCAAAGTTGTGCCAGAGGTGTGCCAAAGTTGTGCCAGAGTTGTGCCAGTGTTGTGTCTGAGTTGTGTCACAGTTGTGTCAGAGCTGTCCCAGAGTTGTACAAGAGTTGTGCCAGGGTTGTGACAGACTTGTGCAAGAGTTGTGCCAGAGTTGTGCAATAGTTGTGCCAGAGTTGTGCCAGAGTTGTGCAAGAGTTGTGCCAGAGTTGTGCCAGAGTTGTGCCAGAGTTGTGCCAGAGTTGTGCCAGAGTTGTGCCAGAGTTGTGCGGGAGTTGTGCCACTGTTGTGCCAATGTTGTGCCAGAGTTGTGCCAGAGTTGTGCCAGAAGTGTGCGAGATTTGTGCCAGAGTTGTGCCAGAGTTGTGCCAGAGATGTGCCAGAGTTGTGCCAGAGTTGTGCCAGAGTTGTGCTAGAGTTGTGCCAGAGTTGTGTCAGAGTTGTGCCAGAGTTGTGCCAGAGTTGTGCCAGAGTTCTGCCAAGATTTTGCCAGAGTTGTGCTAGAGTTGTGCCAGAGTTGTTCCAGAGTTGTGCCAGTGTTGTGCGGGAGATGTGCCACTGTTGTGCCAATGTTGTGCCAGAGTTGTGCCAGAGTTTTGCCAGAGTTGCGCCAGAGTTGTGCCAGAGTTGTGCCAGAGTTGTGCCAGAGTTATGCCAGAGTTGAGCCATAGTTGTGCCAGAGTTGTGCCGAATTTGTGCTAGAGTTGTGCCATAGTTGTGCCAGAGTTGTGGCAGAGTTGTGGCACAGTTGTGCCAGAGTTGAGTTAGAGTTATGCCAGAGTTGTGCCAGAGTTGTGTTAGAGTTGGGCCAGAATTGTGCCGGAGTGGTGCCAGAGTTTTGCCCGAGTTGTGCCAGAGTTGTGCAAGAGTTGTGCCAGAGTTGTGCCAGAGTTGTGCCAGAGTTGTGCCATAGTTGTGCAAGAGATGTGCAAGACATGTGCCAGATTTGTGCCAGAGTTGTGCCAGAGTTGTGCCAGAGTTGTGCGGAAACTGTGCCAGAGTTGTGCCACGGTTGTGACAGAGTTGTGCCAGAGTTATGCCAGATTTGTGCTAGATTTGTGCCAGAGTTGAGCTGGATTTGTCCAAGAGTTGTGCCGAAGTTGTGCCAGAGTTCTGCCACAGTTGTGACAGAGTTGTGCCAGAGTTTTGCAAGAGTTGAGGTAGAGTTGTGCCAGATTTGTGCCAGAGTTGTGCCAAAGTTTTGCCAAAGTTGTGCCAGAGTTGTGCCAGAGTTATGCCAGAGTTGTGGCAGAGTTGTGCGGAAGTTGTGCCAGAGTTCTGCCACAGTTGTGACAGAGTTGTGCCAGAGATATGCCAGAGGTATGCCAGAGTTGTGCAAGGGTTGTGCCAGAGTTGTAACAGGGTTGTGCCAGAGTTGTGCCAGAGTTGCACGAGAGTTGTGCCAGAGTTATGCCAGAGTTGTGCCAGAGTTGTGCCTAAGTTGTGCTTTATTTGTGCCAGAGTTGTGCCGAAATTGTGCCAGAGTTCTGCCACAGTTGTGACAGAGTTGTGCAAGAGTTTTGCCAGAGTTGTGGCAGAGTTGTGCCAGATTTGTGCCAGAGTTGTGCCAAAGTTATGCAAGAGTTGTGCCAGAGTTGTGCCATAGTCGTGCCAGAGTTGTGCCAGAGTTGTGCCAGAGTTATGCCAGAGTTGTGCCAGAGTTGTGCCAGAGTTGTGCCAGAGTTGTACCAGAGTTGTGCTAGGATTGTGCCAGAGTTTTGCCTGAGTAGTTCCAGAATTGTGCCAGATTTGTGCCAGAGTTGTGCCAGAGATGTGCCAGAGTTGTGGCAGAGTTGTGCCAGAGTTGTGTTAGAGTTGTGCCAGAGTTGTGCCAGAGTTGTGGCAGCCTTGTGCCAGAGTTGTGCCAGAGTTGTGCCAGACTTGTGCCAGAGTTGTGTCAGAGTTGTGCCAGAGTTATGCCAGATTTGTGCCAGAGTTGTGCGAGAGTTGTGTCAGAGTTGTGCCAGAATTGTGCCAGAGTTGTGCCAAAGTTGTGCCTGAGTAGTGCCAGAGTTGTGCCAGATTTGTGCCAGAGTTGTGCCAAAGTTATGCCAGAGTTGTGCCAGAGTTGTGCCGGAGTTGTGCCAGAGTTGTACCAGAGTTGTGCTAGGATTGTGCCAGAGTTTTGCCTGAGTAGTTCCAGAATTGTGCCAGATTTGTGCCAGAGTTGTGCCAGAGATGTGCCAGAGTTGTGGCAGAGTTGTGCCAGAGTTGTGTTAGAGTTGTGCCAGAGTTGTGCCAGAGTTGTGGCAGCCTTGTGCCAGAGTTGTGCCAGAGTTGTGCCAGACTTGTGCCAGAGTTGTGTCAGAGTTGTGCCAGAGTTATGCCAGATTTGTGCCAGAGTTGTGCGAGAGTTGTGTCAGAGTTGTGCCAGAATTGTGCCAGAGTTGTGCCAAAGTTGTGCCTGAGTAGTGCCAGAGTTGTGCCAGATTTGTGCCAGAGTTGTGCCAAAGTTATGCCAGAGTTGTGCCAGAGTTGTGCCGGAGTTGTGCCAGAGTTGTACCAGAGTTGTGCTAGGATTGTGCCAGAGTTTTGCCTGAGTAGTTCCAGAATTGTGCCAGATTTGTGCCAGAGTTGTGCCAGAGATGTGCCAGAGTTGTGGCAGAGTTGTGCCAGAGTTGTGTTAGAGTTGTGCCAGAGTTGTGCCAGAGTTGTGGCAGCCTTGTGCCAGAGTTGTGCCAGAGTTGTGCCAGACTTGTGCCAGAGTTGTGTCAGAGTTGTGCCAGAGTTATGCCAGATTTGTGCCAGAGTTGTGCGAGAGTTGTGTCAGAGTTGTGCCAGAATTGTGCCAGAGTTGTGCCAAAGTTGTGCCTGAGTAGTGCCAGAGTTGTGCCAGATTTGTGCCAGAGTTGTGCCAAAGTTATGCCAGAGTTGTGCCAGAGTTGTGCCGGAGTTGTGCCAGAGTTGTACCAGAGTTGTGCTAGGATTGTGCCAGAGTTTTGCCTGAGTAGTTCCAGAATTGTGCCAGATTTGTGCCAGAGTTGTGCCAGAGATGTGCCAGAGTTGTGGCAGAGTTGTGCCAGAGTTGTGTTAGAGTTGTGCCAGAGTTGTGCCAGAGTTGTGGCAGCCTTGTGCCAGAGTTGTGCCAGAGTTGTGCCAGACTTGTGCCAGAGTTGTGTCAGAGTTGTGCCAGAGTTATGCCAGATTTGTGCCAGAGTTGTGCGAGAGTTGTGTCAGAGTTGTGCCAGAATTGTGCCAGAGTTGTGCCAAAGTTGTGCCTGAGTAGTGCCAGAGTTGTGCCAGATTTGTGCCAGAGTTGTGCCAAAGTTATGCCAGAGTTGTGCCAGAGTTGTGCCGGAGTTGTGCCAGAGTTGTACCAGAGTTGTGCTAGGATTGTGCCAGAGTTTTGCCTGAGTAGTTCCAGAATTGTGCCAGATTTGTGCCAGAGTTGTGCCAGAGATGTGCCAGAGTTGTGGCAGAGTTGTGCCAGAGTTGTGTTAGAGTTGTGCCAGAGTTGTGCCAGAGTTGTGGCAGCCTTGTGCCAGAGTTGTGCCAGAGTTGTGCCAGACTTGTGCCAGAGTTGTGTCAGAGTTGTGCCAGAGTTATGCCAGATTTGTGCCAGAGTTGTGCGAGAGTTGTGTCAGAGTTGTGCCAGAATTGTGCCAGAGTTGTGCCAAAGTTGTGCCTGAGTAGTGCCAGAGTTGTGCCAGATTTGTGCCAGAGTTGTGCCAAAGTTATGCAAGAGTTGTGCCAGAGTTGTGCCATAGTCGTGCCAGAGTTGTGCCAGAGTTGTGCCAGAGTTATGCCAGAGTTGTGCCAGAGTTGTGCCAGAGTTGTGCCAGAGTTGTACCAGAGTTGTGCTAGGATTGTGCCAGAGTTTTGCCTTAGTAGTTCCAGAATTGTGCCAGATTTGTGCCAGAGTTGTGCCAGAGATGTGCCAAAGTTGTGCCAAAGTTGTGCCAGAGTTGTGCCAGAGTTTTGCCAGAGTTCTGCCAGAGTTTTGCCGGCCTTGTGCCACAGTTGTGCCCAAGTTGTGCCAGAGTTGTTCCACAGTTGTTCCAGAATTGTGCCAGAATTATGCCAGAGTTGTCCCATGATTTTGCCAGAGTTGTGCCAGAGTTGTGCCAGAGTTGTGTCAGAGTTGAGCCAGAATTGTGCCGGAGTCGTACCAGAGTTGTGCCAGAGTCGTGGCAGAGTTGTGCCAGAGTTGTGCCAGAGTTTTTCCAGAGTTGTGCCAGAGTTCTGCCAGATTTTAGCCTGAGTAGTGCCAGAATTGTGGCAGAGTTCTGCCAGAGTTGTGCAAGGGATGTGCCAGAGTTGTGCCATAGTTGTGCCAGAGTTGTGCCACACTTGTGCCAGAGTTGTGCCAGAATTGTGCCGGGTTTGTGCTAAAGATGTGCCAGAGTTGTGCCAGAGTTGTGCAAGAGTTGTGCAAGAGTTGTGCGACAGTTGTGCGAGAGTTGTTCGAGAGTTGAGCCAGAGTTGTGCCAGAGTTGCGCCAGAGTTGTGCCAGAGATGTGCCAGAGTTGTGCTAGAGTCGTGCCAGTGTTTTGCCAGAGTTGTGCCAGAATTGTGCCGGGTTTGTGCTAGAGATGGGCCAGAGTTGTGCCAGAGTGGTGCCAGAGTTTTGCCCGAGTTGTGCCAGAGTTGTGCTAGAGTCGTGCCAGTGTTTTGCCAGAGTTGTGCCAGAATTGTGCCGGGTTTGTGCTAGAGATGGGCCAGAGTTGTGCCAGAGTGGTGCCAGAGTTTTGCCCGAGTTGTGCCAGAGTTGTGCTAGAGTCGTGCCAGTGTTTTGCCAGAGTTGTGCCAGAATTGTGCCGGGTTTGTGCTAGAGATGGGCCAGAGTTGTGCCAGAGTGGTGCCAGAGTTTTGCCCGAGTTGTGCCAGAGTTGTGCTAGAGTCGTGCCAGTGTTTTGCCAGAGTTGTGCCAGAATTGTGCCGGGTTTGTGCTAGAGATGGGCCAGAGTTGTGCCAGAGTGGTGCCAGAGTTTTGCCCGAGTTGTGCCAGAGTTGTGCTAGAGTCGTGCCAGTGTTTTGCCAGAGTTGTGCCAGAATTGTGCCGGGTTTGTGCTAGAGATGGGCCAGAGTTGTGCCAGAGTGGTGCCAGAGTTTTGCCCGAGTTGTGCCAGAGTTGTGCTAGAGTCGTGCCAGTGTTTTGCCAGAGTTGTGCCAGAATTGTGCCGGGTTTGTGCTAGAGATGGGCCAGAGTTGTGCCAGAGTGGTGCCAGAGTTTTGCCCGAGTTGTGCCAGAGTTGTGCTAGAGTCGTGCCAGTGTTTTGCCAGAGTTGTGCCAGAATTGTGCCGGGTTTGTGCTAGAGATGGGCCAGAGTTGTGCCAGAGTGGTGCCAGAGTTTTGCCCGAGTTGTGCCAGAGTTGTGCTAGAGTCGTGCCAGTGTTTTGCCAGAGTTGTGCCAGAATTGTGCCGGGTTTGTGCTAGAGATGGGCCAGAGTTGTGCCAGAGTTGTGCAAGAGATGTGCAAGAGATGTGCCAGAGTTGTGCCAGAGTTGTGCCAGAGTTGTGCCGAAGTTGTGCCAGAGTTGTGCCACAGTTGTGACAGTATTGCGCCAGAGTTATGCCAGAGTTATGCCAGAGTTGGGCCAGAGTTGTGCCAGAGTTGTTCCAGAGTTTTGTCAGAGTTGAGCCCCAAATTTGCCGGAGTTGTGCCAGAGCTGTGGCAGAGTTGTGGCAGAGTTGTGCCAGAGTTGTGCCAGAGTTGTTCCAAAATTTGTGCCAGAGTTGTGCCAGATTTGTGCCTGAGTAGTGCCAGAGTTGTGCTTGAGTTAAGCCAGAGTTGTGCCAGAGTTGTGCTGGATTTTTGCCAGAGTTGTGCCAGCGTTGTGCCACGGTTGTAACAGAGTTGTGCCAGAGTTATGCCAGAGTTGTGCCATAGTTGTTCTAGAGTTGTGCCAGAGTTGTGGCTGAGTTGTGGCAGAGTTGTGCCAGTGTTGTAACAGAGGTGTTCCAGAGCTGTGCCAGATTGTGCCAGAGTTGTGCCAGAGTTGTGCCATGGTTGTGCCAAAGTTGTGCAAGAGATGTGCAAGAGATGTGCAAGAGTTGTGCCAGAGTTGTGCCAGACTTTTGCCAAAGTTGTGCCAGACTTGTGCCACAGTTGTGACAGAGTTCTGCCAGAGTTATGCCAGAGTTGTGCCAGAGATGGGCCAGAGTTGTGCCAGAGTTGTTCCAGAGTTGTGTCAGAGTTGAGCCAGAATTTTGCCGGAGTTGTGCCAGAGCTGTGCCAGAGTTGTGGCAGAGTTGTGGCAGAGTTGTGGCAGAGTTGTTCCAAAGTTTGTGCCAGAGAATTTGGAGATTTGTGCCTGAGTAGTGCCAGAGTTGTGCTTGAGTTAAGCCAGAGTTGTGCCAGTGTTGTGCCAGAATTGTGCCAGAGTTATGTCAAAGTTGTGCCTGAGTAGTGCCAGAGTTGTGCCAGATATGTGCCAGAGTTCTGCCAGAGATGTGCCAGAGTTGTCCCACAGTTGTGACAGAGTTGTGCCAGAGTTGTGCCAGGGTTGTGCCAGAGTTGTGTCAGAGTTGTGCCAGAGTTGTGCCAGACTTGTGCCAGACTTGTGCCACAGTTGTGTAAAAGTTGTGCCAGAGTTGTGCCAGAGTTGTGCCAGGGTTGTGCCAGAGTTGTGCCAGAGTTGTGCCAGACTTGTGCCAGACTTGTGCCACAGTTGTGTAAAAGTTGTGCCAGAGTTGTGCCAGAGTTGTGCCAGGGTTGTGCCAGAGTTGTGCCAGAGTTGTGCCAGACTTGTGCCAGACTTGTGCCACAGTTGTGTAAAAGTTGTGCCAGAGTTGTGCCAGAGTTGTGCCAGGGTTGTGCCAGAGTTGTGCCAGAGTTGTGCCAGACTTGTGCCAGACTTGTGCCACAGTTGTGTAAAAGTTGTGCCAGAGTTGTGCCAGAGTTGTGCCAGGGTTGTGCCAGAGTTGTGCCAGAGTTGTGCCAGACTTGTGCCAGACTTGTGCCACAGTTGTGTAAAAGTTGTGCCAGAGTTGTGCCAGAGTTGTGCCAGGGTTGTGCCAGAGTTGTGCCAGAGTTGTGCCAGACTTGTGCCAGACTTGTGCCACAGTTGTGTAAAAGTTGTGCCAGAGTTGTGCCAGAGTTGTGCCAGGGTTGTGCCAGAGTTGTGCCAGAGTTGTGCCAGACTTGTGCCAGACTTGTGCCACAGTTGTGTAAAAGTTGTGCCAGAGTTGTGCCAGAGTTGTGCCAGGGTTGTGCCAGAGTTGTGCCAGAGTTGTGCCAGACTTGTGCCAGACTTGTGCCACAGTTGTGTAAAAGTTGTGCCAGAGTTGTGCCAGAGTTGTGCCAGGGTTGTGCCAGAGTTGTGCCAGAGTTGTGCCAGAGTTGTACCAGAGTTGTGCAAGACTTGTGCCAGAGTTGTGCCAGAGTTGTGCCAGAGTTGTGCCAGAGTTGTGCCAGAGCTGTGCCAGGGTTGTGCCATAGTTGTGCAAGAGATGTGCAAGAGATGTGCCAGAGTTGTGCCAGAGTTGTCCCAGAGTTGTGCTGAAGTTGTGCCAGAGTTGTGCCACAGTTGTGACAGAGTTGTGCCAGTATTATGCTAGAGTTGTGCCAGAGTTGGGCCAGAGTTCTGCCAGAGTTGTTCCAGAGTTTTGTCAGAGTTGAGCCCGAACTGTGGCAGAGTTGTGCCAAAGCTGTGGCAGAGTTGTGGCAGAGTTGTGCCAGAGTTGTACCAGAGTTGTTCCACAATTTGTGCCAGAGTTGCGCCAGATTTGTGCCTGAGTAGTGCCAGAGTTGTGCTTGAGTTTAGCCAGACTTGTGCAAGACTTGTGCCAGAGTTGTGCTGGATTTTTGCCAAAGTTGTGCAAGAGTTGTGCCACGGTTGTGCCAGAGTTATGCCAGTGTTATGCCAGAGTTGTGCCATAGTTGTTCTAGAGTTGTGCCAGAGTTGTGGCAGAGTTGTGGCAGCGTTGTGCCAGAGTTGTAACAGAGGTGTGCCAGAGCACTGCCAGATTATGCCAGAGTCGTGCCAGAGGTGTGCAAGAGTTGTGCCAGGGTTGTGCCAAAGTTGTGCCAGAGTTGAGCCGGGGTTGTGCCGGAGTTGTGCCAGAGTTGTGCCAGAGTTGTGCCAGGATTGTGCTAGAGTTGTGCCAGAGTTGTGCCAGAGTTGTGCCAGAGTTGTGCCAGACTTGTGCCGGAGTTCTGCAGGATTTGTACCGCAGTTGTGCCAGAGTGGTGCTAGAGTTGTGCCAAAGTTATGCCAGAGTTGTCTAGAGTTGTGCCATAGTTCTGCCAGATTTGTGCCAGAGTTGTGCGAGAGTTGTGCCAGAGTTCTGCCAGAGTTGTGCCAGCGTTGTGCCAGAGTTGTGCGAGAGTTGTGCCAGAGTTCTGCCAGAGTTGTGCCAGCGTTGTGCCAGAGTTGTGCGAGAGTTGTGCCAGAGTTCTGCCAGAGTTGTGCCAGCGTTGTGCCAGAGTTGTGCGAGAGTTGTGCCAGAGTTCTGCCAGAGTTGTGCCAGCGTTGTGCCAGAGTTGTGCGAGAGTTGTGCCAGAGTTCTGCCAGAGTTGTGCCAGCGTTGTGCCAGAGTTGTGCGAGAGTTGTGCCAGAGTTCTGCCAGAGTTGTGCCAGCGTTGTGCCAGAGTTGTGCGAGAGTTGTGCCAGAGTTCTGCCAGAGTTGTGCCAGCGTTGTGCCAGAGTTGTGCGAGAGTTGTGCCAGAGTTCTGCCAGAGTTGTGCCAGCGTTGTGCCAGAGTTGTGCGAGAGTTGTGCCAGAGTTCTGCCAGAGTTGTGCCAGCGTTGTGCCAGAGTTGTGCGAGAGTTGTGCCAGAGTTCTGCCAGAGTTGTGCCAGCGTTGTGCCAGAGTTGTGCGAGAGTTGTGCCAGAGTTCTGCCAGAGTTGTGCCAGCGTTGTGCCAGAGTTGTGCGAGAGTTGTGCCAGAGTTCTGCCAGAGTTGTGCCAGCGTTGTGCCAGAGTTGTGCGAGAGTTGTGCCAGAGTTCTGCCAGAGTTGTGCCAGCGTTGTGCCAGAGTTGTGCGAGAGTTGTGCCAGAGTTCTGCCAGAGTTGTGCCAGCGTTGTGCCAGAGTTGTGCGAGAGTTGTGCCAGAGTTCTGCCAGAGTTGTGCCAGCGTTGTGCCAGAGTTGTGCGAGAGTTGTGCCAGAGTTCTGCCAGAGTTGTGCCAGCGTTGTGCCAGAGTTGTGCGAGAGTTGTGCCAGAGTTCTGCCAGAGTTGTGCCAGCGTTGTGCCAGAGTTGTGCGAGAGTTGTGCCAGAGTTCTGCCAGAGTTGTGCCAGCGTTGTGCCAGAGTTGTGCGAGAGTTGTGCCAGAGTTCTGCCAGAGTTGTGCCAGCGTTGTGCCAGAGTTGTGCGAGAGTTGTGCCAGAGTTCTGCCAGAGTTGTGCCAGCGTTGTGCCAGAGTTGTGCGAGAGTTGTGCCAGAGTTCTGCCAGAGTTGTGCCAGCGTTGTGCCAGAGTTGTGCGAGAGTTGTGCCAGAGTTCTGCCAGAGTTGTGCCAGCGTTGTGCCAGAGTTGTGCGAGAGTTGTGCCAGAGTTCTGCCAGAGTTGTGCCAGCGTTGTGCCAGAGTTGTGCGAGAGTTGTGCCAGAGTTCTGCCAGAGTTGTGCCAGCGTTGTGCCAGAGTTGTGCGAGAGTTGTGCCAGAGTTCTGCCAGAGTTGTGCCAGCGTTGTGCCAGAGTTGTGGCACAACTCTGGCACAAGTCTGGCACAACTCTGGCATAACTCTTGCACAACTCTGGCACAACTGTGGCACAACTCTGGCACAACTTTGGCACAACTGTGGCACAAATCCGGCAAAACTCTGGCACAACTCAGGCACAACTCTGGCACAACTTTGGCACAACTCTGGCACAACTATGGCACAACTTTGGCACAACTCTGGCATAACTCTGGCACAAGTCTGGCACAACTCTGGCATAACTCTTGCACAACTCTGGCACAACTGTGGCACAACTCTGGCTTAACTTTGGCACAAATGTGGCACAAATCCGACAAAATTCTGGCACAGCTCTGGCACAACTCTGGCACAACTCTGGCACGACTATGGCACAACTTTGGCACAACTCTGGCACAGCTCTGGCACAACTCTGGCACATCTCTGGCATAACTTTGGAACACCTCTGGCACAACTCTGGTACAACTCTGGCATACTCTGGCACAACTTTGGCACTTCATTGCCCCAACTCTGGCACAACTCTGGCACAACCCTGGGATAACTCTGGCACAACTGTGGCACAACTGTGGCACAACTCTGGCACAACTCTGGCATAGCTCTGGCATAACTATGGCACAACCCTGGTACAATTGTGGCATAACTCCGGCACAACTTTGGCACAACTGTGGCAAACATCCAGCACAACACTGGCACGATTCTGGCACAACTCTCGCTTAACTCTGGCACAATTCTGGCACAACTCTGGCACAATTCTGGCACAACTCTGGCACAACTCTGACACAACTCTGGCACAACTCTGCCAAAACTCTGCCTCAACTCTGGCACAACTCTGGCACAACTCTGGCACAACTCTGGCACAACTCTGGCACACCTATGGCACAACTATGGCACAACTCTGGCACAACTCTTGCACAACTCTGCCACAACTCTGGCACAACTCTGGCACAAGTCTGGCACAACTCTGGCACACCTCTGGCACAACTCTGGCACAACTCTGCCACAACTCTGCCTCAACTCTGGCACAACTCTGACACAACTCTGGCACAACTCTGCCACAACTCTGCCTCAACTCTGGCACAACTCTGACACAACTCTGGCACAACTCTGCCACAACTCTGCCTCAACTCTGGCACAACTCTGACACAACTCTGGCACAACTCTGCCACAACTCTGCCTCAACTCTGGCACAACTCTGACACAACTCTGGCACAACTCTGCCACAACTCTGCCTCAACTCTGGCACAACTCTGACACAACTCTGGCACAACTCTGCCACAACTCTGCCTCAACTCTGGCACAACTCTGACACAACTCTGGCACAACTCTGCCACAACTCTGCCTCAACTCTGGCACAACTCTGACACAACTCTGGCACAACTCTGCCACAACTCTGCCTCAACTCTGGCACAACTCTGACACAACTCTGGCACAACTCTGCCACAACTCTGCCTCAACTCTGGCACAACTCTGACACAACTCTGGCACAACTCTGCCACAACTCTGCCTCAACTCTGGCACAACTCTGACACAACTCTGGCACAACTCTGCCACAACTCTGCCTCAACTCTGGCACAACTCTGACACAACTCTGGCACAACTCTGCCACAACTCTGCCTCAACTCTGGCACAACTCTGACACAACTCTGGCACAACTCTGCCACAACTCTGCCTCAACTCTGGCACAACTCTGACACAACTCTGGCACAACTCTGCCACAACTCTGCCTCAACTCTGGCACAACTCTGACACAACTCTGGCACAACTCTGCCACAACTCTGCCTCAACTCTGGCACAACTCTGACACAACTCTGGCACAACTCTGCCACAACTCTGCCTCAACTCTGGCACAACTCTGACACAACTCTGGCACAACTCTGCCACAACTCTGCCTCAACTCTGGCACAACTCTGACACAACTCTGGCACAACTCTGCCACAACTCTGCCTCAACTCTGGCACAACTCTGACACAACTCTGGCACAACTCTGGCACAACTCTTGCACAACTCTGCCACAAATCTGGCACAACTCTGGCACAACTCTGGCACAATCATGGCACAATACTGGCACAACTCTGGCACAACTTTGGTACAACTTAGGCACAACTCTGGAACAACTCTGGCACCACTTTGGCACAACTTTGGCATCAATCTGGCACAACTCTGGCACACCTCTGGCACAACTCTGGCAAAACTCTGGCACAACTCTTGCACAACTCTTGCACAAATCTGGCACAACTCTGGCACAACTCTGGCACAATCACGGCACAATACTGGCAAAACTCTGGCACAACTTTGGTACAACTCTGGCAGAACTCTCGAACAACTTTGGCATAAATCTGGCACAACTCTGGCAGCACTTTGGCACAACTCTGGCACAACTCTGGCACAACTCTCGCACAACTCTGGCACAACTCTGGCACAACTCTGGTACAGCTCTGGCACAACTCTGGCACAACTCTAACACAACTCTGGCACAATCTGGCACACCTCTGGCACACCTCTTGCACAACTCTGCCACAACTCTGCCACAACTCTGCCACAATTCTAGCAGAACTCTAGCACAACTCTGGCACAATTCTGGCACAACTCTGTGTTGGAAAGAAGGACAACCGTCTGATCATCTTGATCCAATGATCTACTGGGCTTGGCACAACATCAACAAGAAAGGAAAAACAAGATGGACGAGATAGAGATGCCCATCTCTCTTCCGACCCTCCTGTCTATCCTACATGGCGGGGCATGGTATGACTGTGGGTAGGCCTCTTTAGGCGTCCCACTGATCCGTCCATCCGCAGCCCTACTCTCTCCACTCATCCTATTGCAGCCCCGGAGAGCTGATGGAATAACTTCACTAGAAGTCATATATTTGGATAGGTTTTGGACCAACAGGATGTGTGGTCTGGCAGACAAGGCGAGAGTGCGAGCGTGGGCTCCTCTTGACTTCAAGGCTGCTAACGTGGCAAGGAACAAGGAAACGCTGAAGAGATTCCTCTTTCTAAAGATGGATTATGTGGTCAGGCATCCTACGAGGGCAGTTCGATTGATCAGCGCCGTCGCTGAATCGAGAGGTGCGGTTGGTCCATCATCGCGAGACAAATGCCTGAGCTATATCGATGGTCATGAAAAAGCTACCGCATATCTGGACAGCCTCGTCCATGGATCTCACCGAGGGCGCAGTGCATCCGCCAACCTCGGTCTGCCGATGATCGTAGATCATCGAGCGGTGTCCGGAAGATCCTGTGAAGATACAAGGAGACCGAACAGAGCCAACACTTGTACTTTTCTGCTTCTAGCTAGTGTAGACAGATAAGTAGCTGTAGGTTTGTACTTTCTGTTACTTCGTCTGTGTCTAACCATTTTGAGCAAGCTTGGTACCGTAGGAAAGCTTGTGAGACGAGTCGTGTAACTATACCTTCTGTTCCTACTCTTGAATTGCACAGTCAGTGACACTACTAAGGCAAGAGTGTCTGTGCGTGTACGAGTGATAACTCACAACCGAGAGGTCGGCATCAACGATTCAGCACAGTACCAAATAGTTGAACCATCAGAGTACCTCATCTGAAGATACATAACGATCCTGTTATGTAAAATCCAACATTTGGTATCAGAGCAGGTGGCATCTTCAGATCTACGCAACTATGGCGGCAACAATCAACAACGGAGACCACTTCTAAGTGGCGTCGTTTGACGGCGATGACTATCATACCTTCACCTTCGACATTGAGATGATATTCCTGAACAAAGGCTTATGGGGCGTCATCTGCAATCCTCCTACTGACATACTACCTGCAGGAGCGGCACCCGAAGAACAAGTCAGCTGGAAGCGACGTTGTGACCAGGATTTCTCAATTCTGGTGCTAAATCTAACAAAGCAACTCAAGTTTATCATCAGAGAGAACAATCCAACCAACTGTCCAAGTAAAGCCTGGAAGACCCTGAAGAGTCAGTATGAAAGGACAAGCGATGTTGAGTTGGGAAGTCTACTCACAGAGTTCCATACTCAGCAAATGGAAGAAGGAACACGTCTGGAAGATCACATATCCCACCTCAAACACCTGGCCAGACGTATTTCATCGATGGGAGAAGCTATCTCTGAAAGAATTCTAGTGCTAACCCTCTTCCGTGGACTACCTGCCAGATTCAAAGACACTATCAACCAACTTCAGACCTTCTAGGAACATGGGAAGACCCTTGATGTCAACTTGCTGAACTCCGGACAACTTTACAGCAAACAATTGGGGCACAAGGAAGAGTCGCAGGTGGGGCACCTGGTGTTGCAGCTGAAGCAGCACCAGTAGCAGCAGCAGCAACACCACTTGGAAGTCAATCATACTCTCTGACTTTGGAGAAGGCTGTCAAAGAACTCATGATGGTTGAAGAACAATATGTTAAAGACAACCGCGGTGAAACCGGTCTCATGACCAAATACCAAGGACAAAGGACAAAGAAGTTTGGAGCTTATGGAAATGGCAGTGAGGGATCTCTTACACATTTCAACAGCACATATCAACCAACCCTGCACTCACCATGGGGCTTTGTTCCACCGACTGATCGAGTGTGCTGGACATGCAAGCAGAAAGGACATATTGCCGTGGACTGCCCTAAACGACGCCCACACTTTGCTCGTCACTATGGAGATCGCCGACCCCATCAAGCAATGCTGACCATTTACATGTCCACCGTGGCTGCTTTTCTTACAGGGTCCACCAAAATACAAGAATCATCAGACAAAGAAGACAATGTTCAGCTGGATCTTCTATCTGAAGGACCAATCCTGCCTGACAAAGACATGTCAGCCTCACAGCCAGAGCATCCAATGTATGGTTCAGCACCCGAAGAAACAGTACATCACACCCTAACAGAAGAAGAATTTGTGACTGAAGAGTTGGCTATGTGCTCCATCGATTTTGCCCTTCTTCTGGCTGCAGGCATTCTTGAATGGATCATGGACTCTGGCTGTACAAAACATATGACCTGCAAGAAGGACTGGTTTATCAACTTCAAACGTTTTTTGACACCACAAGAAGTCTGTCTTGGTGATGGGAGGACCATCCCTGCCTATGCGCAAGGGACAGTGAACATGGGGATAAAGTGCAATGGGAAACCAGCCATAAGAAACTCGTGGATGTACTTTATGTGCCAGACCTTGCAGCCAATCTTCTCTCAGTCACATAGCTCAACAACACAGGCTTCAAAGTTGTGTTTGACACTGATAATAACTGCAAGGTGTACAACCAGACATCTCAACTGGCAGCAGTGGCCACTCGCATGGGAAGTTTTACCGTCCTTGACACCAGCAAACCGTGAACACACCCAAAAACACAAGATACGGCGTTTGTGGCCTCTTCACCTACATTGGCTAAAACAACGACTCCGTAAACCACGACATAACTTTGGAACACGCGGCTAGCACATGTCAGCTATCCCACTCTAACCAAAATGGCTGCAGATTCAGTTGCTTACGACCTACCGGACAGCTTGTTGCAAGATCGAGAAGCACCCATGTGTGAAGGTTGCATCACCAACAAACAACATCGAGTGTCTTTTCAGTCACTTCCATCACATGGGACTCAAGAGTGCCTAGAACTCGTGCACATGGATCTCTGCTACATCAAAGAGGGATCTCTCTCCAAGAAGCACTACTTTCTAGTCATCCTGGATGACTACACGCATATGGTCTGGACCCGGATTCTTCGCTTCAAGTCTGACGCTATTGGAGAATGTAAAACCTGGGTTCGACAGGTTGAAACGAGAACACCTTGACAGTGAAGAAGATACGAACAGACAAAGGGACAGAGTTTGTCAACTGCAACCTCAAGGCCTTCTGGGATGAAAGAGGCATTCAGCATCAAACCACAGAGCCATACACTCCACAACAGAATGGCAAAGCAGAGGGGATGAGTCAGACCCTCATCGAAAGAGTCCGGACTATGCTTCATACAGCCGGCCTCTCATCCGTGTTCTGGGCTGAAGCTCTCCACACTGCAGCAGATATCACAAATCGTCTTCCCACAACTAAGCTGCCTGCAGGTGCATCCACATCCTACGAAGCATGGACCGGGAACAAGCCTTGTCTGGGGCACATTCGTATATTTGGATGCACAGCGCATGCCTGGATCCGTTCAGAAGAGCGTCCAAAACTGGATCCACGATCTAACGTCTCTATCCTTCTTGGATACGAGACACGTGACATCTATCGACTCTGGGATCCAGACTCCAAACGTCTGATTCGCAGCAGGCGGCCCATCTTCAATGAAAGTTTCTTCAACAGTGTAGGCGATGCAACACCACCAGCAGTCACGCCTACCGTCTACATTGAAACAACGCCTCCACCTCTGAAAAAATTCTCTGTCGATCCCACACCTTATGACCACGCTGCTGTCCTCCCTCCTGTGGTCCAAGAGGAACATTGTCATGCTGTTGCTACCTTACAGAAGGACATATCCAACACTCTGTCACAATCAGGACTACAGCGGTCAGCCAGACTCACCAGACCTCCGACATTCCTTCAGCTTGGTTTTTTGTCCACAACCAAGCTCTCCGCAGACGACGACCTTGATGACACAACACTACTCACACAAGTGGTGGATCCCAACAGCTTCAAAGATGCTATGCCTTGCCCAGATGCAGATTACTTTGGTTGGTCATTGTGCATGGTAGCCTCACCGTGCCACTTCTTACTAAATGTCCTTTTCATTGCCAGAAGATAATTAGTATTCCCAAAACCATTGTCTCCCCCTTTGACCATTTGTGACTCGTAGTATGAGCTGTCAACCTTGACACCACTGCACAACCTGTTCGCACCGCTTCGCAACCCATTTGCACCACTCCGCATCCAGTTTGCACCACTCCACAACCAGTTCGCACCACTCCACATCCAGTTTGCACCACTCCGCAACCAGTTCGCACCACTCCCCAACCAGTTCTCACTGCTCCGCAACCTGCTTGCAGCACTCCGCAACCAGTTCGTACCACATCTCAACCAGTTCGTACCACTCCGCAACCAGTTCGCACCACTCTGCAGCCAGTTTGTACCACTCCGCAACCAGTTTGCACCACTCTGCAACCAGTTTGCAATACTCGGCAACCAGTTCACACCAATCCGCAACCAGTTCGCAACACTCCGCAACCAGTTCGCACCACTCCGCAACCAGTTTGCACCACTCCGCAACCAGTTCGCACCACTCTGCAACTAGTTTGCACAACTCCGCAACCAATTTCGCACCACTCCGCAACCAGTTCACACCATTCCGCAACCAGTTCGCACCACTCCGCAGCCCGTTTGCACCAGTCCTCAACCAGTTCGCACTACTCCGCAACCCGTTCGCACCGCTCCGCAACCACTTTGCACCACTCCTCAACCAGCTCGCACCACTCCGCAGCTAGTTCACACCACTCTGCGACCAGTTTGCATCAGTCCACAACCCGTTTGCACCACTCCGCAAGCAGTTTGCACCACTCCGCAACCAGTTTGCACCACTCCGCAACCAGTTTGCACCACTCCGCCACCAGTTAGCATCACTCCACAACTAGTTCGCACCACTCCGCAACCAGTTAGCACCACTCCGCATCCAGTCGCACCAGTCCGCAACCAGTTCGCACAACTCGTCACCCAGTTTGCACCACTCTACAACCAGTTCGCACCACTCCGCAACCAGTTCGTACCACTCCGCAACCAGTTCGCACCACTCTGCAGCCAGTTTGCACCACTCCGCAACCAGTTTGCACCCCTCCGCAACCAGTTTGCACCACTCCGCCACCAGTTCGCACCACTCCACAACTAGTTCGCACCACTCCGCAACCAGTTAGCACCACTCCGCATCCAGTCGCACCAGTCCGCAACCAGTTCGCACAACTCGTCACCCAGTTTGCACCACTCTACAACCAGTTCGCACCACTCCGCAACCAGTTCGTACCACTCCGCAACCAGTTCGCACCACTCTGCAGCCAGTTTGCACCACTCCGCAACCAGTTTGCACCCCTCCGCAACCAGTTTGCACCACTCCGCCACCAGTTCGCACCACTCCACAACTAGTTCGCACCACTCCGCAACCAGTTAGCACCACTCCGCATCCAGTCGCACCAGTCCGCAACCAGTTCGCACAACTCGTCACCCAGTTTGCACCACTCTACAACCAGTTCGCACCACTCCGCAACCAGTTCGTACCACTCCGCAACCAGTTCGCACCACTCTGCAGCCAGTTTGCACCACTCCGCAACCAGTTTGCACCCCTCCGCAACCAGTTTGCACCACTCCGCCACCAGTTCGCACCACTCCACAACTAGTTCGCACCACTCCGCAACCAGTTAGCACCACTCCGCATCCAGTCGCACCAGTCCGCAACCAGTTCGCACAACTCGTCACCCAGTTTGCACCACTCTACAACCAGTTCGCACCACTCCGCAACCAGTTCGTACCACTCCGCAACCAGTTCGCACCACTCTGCAGCCAGTTTGCACCACTCCGCAACCAGTTTGCACCCCTCCGCAACCAGTTTGCACCACTCCGCCACCAGTTCGCACCACTCCACAACTAGTTCGCACCACTCCGCAACCAGTTAGCACCACTCCGCATCCAGTCGCACCAGTCCGCAACCAGTTCGCACAACTCGTCACCCAGTTTGCACCACTCTACAACCAGTTCGCACCACTCCGCAACCAGTTCGTACCACTCCGCAACCAGTTTGCACCACTCTGCAACCAGTTCGCACCACTCCGCAACCAGTTCCCACCACTCCCCAACCAGTTCGCACCACTCCGCAACCAGTTCGCACCATTCTCCAACCAGTTCGCACCACTTTGCAACCAGTTGGCACCACTCCGCAACCAAAATGCACCACTCTGTAACCAGTTCGCACCACTCCGCAACCAGTTCGCACTACTTCGCAACCAGTTGGCACCACTCCGCATCTAGTTCGCACCACTCCGCAACAAGTTCGCACCACTCTCCACCCAGTTCCACCACTGCGCAACCAGATTGAACCACTCCGCAACCAGTTCGCACCGCACCGCAGCCAGTTTGCACCACTCCGCAACCACTTTGCACCACTCTGCAACTAGTTTGCACCACTCCGAAACCAGTTTGCACCACTCCACAACCAGTTTGCACCACTCCCCAACCAGTTTGCACCACTCCGCAACCAGTTCGCACCACTCCACGACCAGTTCGCATCACTCCACAACTAGTTCGCACCACTCCGCAACCTGTTAGCATCACTCCGCAACCGGTATGCACCACTCAGCAACCAGCTCCCACCACGCCACAATCAGTTTGCACCACTCCGCAACCAGTTCGCCCCACTCCACGACCAGTTCGCATCACTCCACAACTAGTTCGCACCACTCCGCAACCAGTTCGCACCACTCCGCAACCAGTTAGCACCACTCTGCAACCATTTCGCACCACTCCGCAGCCAGTACGCACCACTCCGCAACCAGTTCGCTCCACTCCACAACCAGTTCGCACCACTCCGCAACCCGATTGCAGCACTCCGCAACCATTTCGCACCACTCGGCAACAAGTTTGCACCACTCCACAACCAGTTCGCACCATTCCGCAACCAGTTTGCACCACTCCACAACCCGTTCGCACCACTCCGCAACCAGTTCGTACAACATCTCATCAAGTTCGCACAACTCCGCAACCAGTTCGCACCACTTTGCAACCAGTTCGCACCACTCCACAACCAGTTTGTACCAAACCGCAACTAGTTCGCAGAAATCCGCAACCATTTCGCACAACTCCGCAACCACTTTACACCGCTCCGTAGACAGGTCACACTACTCCGCAACAAGTTCGCACCACTCTGCAACCAGTTTGCTCCATTCTGCAACCAGTTCCCACAACTCTGCAACCAGTTCGCACCACTCCGCAACCAGTTTGCACCACTCTGCAACCAGTTCACACCACTCCGCAACCAGTTCGCACCACTCCGCAACCAGTTCGCACCACTCCGCAGCCAGTACGCACCACTCCGCAACCAGTTCGCTCCACTCCACAACCAGTTCGCACCACTCCGCAACCAGTTCGCACCTCTCCGCAGCCAGTTTGCACCACTCCACAACCAGTTCGCACCTCTCCGCAACCAGTTCGCAACAGTCCGCAACCAGTTTGCACCACTCCGCAACCAGTTCGCACCACTCTGAATCCCGAACGCACCACTCCCCAACCTGTTCGCACCACTCCACGACCAGTTCGCACCACTTAGCAATCCATTTGCACCACTCGGTGACCAGTTCGAACCACTCAGCAACCGGTTCCCACTACTTTGCATCCAGTTTGCACCACTCCGCAACCAGTTCGCACCACTGCGTAACCCATTTGACCACTCCGCAACCAGTTCGCACCACTTCGCAACACGTTCGCACCACTCCGCAACCAGTTTGCACCACTCCGCAACCAGTTCACACCACTCCGTAACCAGTTCGCACCACTCCGCAGCCAGTTCGCACCACTCCGCAACCAGTTCGCACCACTCCGCAACCACTTTGCACCACTCCGAAACCACTTTGCACCACTCCGAAACCTGTACAAACCACACCAGAAGCAGTTTGCACCACTCTGCAACAAGTTTGACCACTCCGCAACCAGTTTGCACCACTCCGCAACCAGTTTGCACCACTCCGCAACCAGTTCGCACCACTCCGCAACCAGTTTGCACCACTCCGCAACCATTTCGCACCACTCCGCAACCAGTTTGCACCACTCCACAACCAGTTCGCACCATTCCGCAACCAGTTTGCACCACTCCGCAACCCGTTTGCACCACTCCGCAACCAGTTTGTACCACATCTCATCCAGTTCGTACAACTCCGCAACCAGTTCGCACCACTGTGCAACCAGTTCGCACCACTCCGCAACCAGTTTGTACCAAACCGCAACTAGTTCGCACCACTCCGCAACCATTTCACACCACTCCGCAACCAGTTTACACAACTCCGTAAACAGGTCACACTACTCCGCAATCAGTTCGCACCACTCTGTAACCAGTTTGCTCCACTCAGCAACCAGTTCCCACAACTCCGCAACCAGCTCGCACCACTCCGCAACCACTTTGCACCACTCCGCAACCAGTTCGCACCACTCTGCAACCAGTTTGCACCACTCCGCAACCAGTTCGCGCCATTCGGCAACCAGTTCGCACCACTCCGTATCCCATCCGCACCACTCCGCAACCACTTCGTACCACATCTCATCCAGTTCGCACAACTCCGCAACCAGTTCGCACCACTGAGCAACCAGTTCGCACCACTCCGCAACCAGTTTGTACCACTCCGCAACCAGTTCGCTCCACTCCGCAACCAGTTCGCACCACTCCTTAGCCAGTTTACACCACTCCGCAACCAGTTTGCACCACTCCGCAACCAGTTCGCTCCACTCCGCAACCAGTTCGCACCACTCGGCAACCAGTTCGCACCACTCCGCAACCAGTTCGTACCACTCCGCAACCAGTTCGCTCCACTCCGCAACCAGTTCGCACCACTCCTTAGCCAGTTTACACCACTCCGCAACCAGTTTGCACCACTCCGCAACCAGTTCGCACCTCTCCGCAACCAGTTTGCACCACTCCACAAGCAGTTCACACCTCTCTGCAACCAGTTCGTACCACTCCGCAACCAGTTCGCACCACTCTGAAACCAGTTCGCACCACTCCGCAGCCAGTTCGCACGACTTCGCAACCAGTTCGCACTACTCCGTAACCAGTTTGCACCACTCCGCAACCAATTTGCAACCAGTTCGCACCACTCCGCCACCAGTTTACACCAATCCGCAACTAGTTCGCACCACCCCGCATCCAGTTTGCACCACTCCGCAACCAGTTGGCACCACTGTGCAGCCAGTTCGCACCACTCCTGTAACTAGGTGCCCTCTTTTTTCTGGTGTATTCGGGGCCTCATCCACGATCCGGGGACACTCAGGGCACCGTCCGTTTTTCGGAAATATGCCAGGAGGTCTGGCTTGACCCCGACGGCTCGCAACAGCGAGGAGGAGGAGGAGGAGCGAGCGAGCGAGCGCGTGAGCGAGCGCCGGCGTGGGGGTCACGCCGGCGCTAGGGGGCTGTTTCGCATACAACCCCCACGCGGCGTTTCGTAACCGCCACGCGAGGGTGGCTTTCGCCCCCTCGGTGAATAGCGTAACGGATACGCTATCCGCCTAGGGGAGTGCGCGGACGGGATCTCTCGGCAACAGCCACGGTCAACGGCAACAGCAGAACGATGGCTGCGACCGTGCGACGGTCGCAGCACTTCTGGTGGCGTGCGCAACACGGTGACCACATCCACCGCCAAGAGGCATACGGGAGCAACGAGGCGGCTCGCCGAGAGACAAGATCGACCGTCGATCTCGACGATCGACGGCCAGGGACTTCTCGCACTAGGCATTAGGTGCAAGTAGAGCACCAGCTTCAGGTGCAAGCAGAGCACCGGGTTTAGGTGCAAGTACCTTGTTGTAGCAAGCTAGGAAAGCAGAAGGCTTAGGCCTAGGCTAGCTAGCCGGACAGTATAAATACCCTGTACTCAGTTCAATCTCATTAACCTGTTTTTTCCAGCTCTGGCTTCCTAAAATCTCCAAGTCTATCTTTCCACTGCGACTGTGCTCTCCACGCACCAAGGCTAAATCTCCAGAGAGCACCCACTCTCACATCTGGTATCAGAGCAAGAGCCACGCATTGGGCGGAAGCACTACCGGAGCTCGCTAAACTTCAAGGAGGGAAGGCACGGACTACGCCGCACAACGACGAGGCTGATCGAGAGGGAGATTGCTGGACCAGACTTTGAAGCCAACGCACGAGCCAGTCCCTGGAAAACTATTCTACATTTCCAGAGCGTTCACACGGCCTACCGTGCGCACGCGGGAGACGACAGGTGACTCCCACGCACTTCGAAGACCTCAGACTTTTATCCCGCACTGCCAAAGTGCTGCCGAATGTTTTTTCCGTTGCTGCCAAAACGCTGCCAATTTTTTTTGAAGGATCTCTAGTGGCTAAAACGTATCTAGAGCCATGGAGCAGGCCCTGCAGCAGATTGTAGAGCAGCTGGGAGCCCTCAAGCTGGAGAACGAGTGGCTCAATCGGCATATGTCTGATCTGCGGGACGGGACTGGTGCTGGATAGGTTGGGGCGGCCCGGTCAAGGAGTCCGCCGAGACCAAAGCCAAAGGCTCCGAAAGCGTTCAATCCCTCTGTCAAGGGAGCGAGCGTCCAGACCTGGTTGTTTGCAATGAACAGCTACTTTGGGGCTCTTGGTCACCCTCCAGAGGACGATGCTGTGCGTGTGTCATTTGCGGTGACACTACTACGCGAAGCAGCATTAGAGTGGTGGAGGCAGCTGAATATGATGGCCACTTGAGGTGGAGGTGGGAACGCAGCTGTGCAACATGTCGTGTTGTGGCAGCCAGGCGCGATGCAAGCTGAAGCTTGCGTGCCGACGACATGGGAGCAGTTCGAGCAAGCCATCAGAGATCGATTTGATCTGGTGAACGCCTCCATGGTTGCACGCAACAAGCTGAAGCAGCTGAAGAAGATCGGCTCGGTGCAGGAGTACACACGTCGTTTCTTGCCGTTGTGCTCAGAGATCGACGACATGAGCGAGCCGGAGATGGCAGACAAGTACCATGACGGTTTGAAGGCAGAAATTCAGCGCACACCTGCACTCGGTGGAATCACGGAGTCCCATGCGATGGTAGCCACTCCTGAGCGCGTTGACGCGCTACGCTACCATCGAGGGGGTTTCCGTGAGAAGCAAGAGAATTTTCAGCGTAGAGCACAGCACCAACAAGCTGATCCCATGGAGATCGACGCAGTGCAAGGAGGCCAGCAGCAGAGTAAACCGCGTGGTGGGAACTGCTGGATTTGCGGGAAGCCTGGGTACCACAAGAAGGACTGCAAGAAGAAGCAGCAGGGAAACGGCAACCAGCAGTGAGTGGTGGGCGGCCATCTGCTGGGAAAGCTTCGTCCGTATCAGCAAACACCAGCCCCGAAAGTCCTTCGACAACTAGGGAGCTGCCAAGTGTATTGCTGTGGAGCGAAGGAAGGGGGAGCATTCCGGGGATCCTCCTGAAAGCCGAAATTCTATCGGCTGGTTCTGCGGACGGCGAGGGGCGCCAGACTCGCCAACAGATTAAAGCGTTACTGGATTGCGGCGTGTCGCACTCATTCTTTAGCGACAAGCTTGCAAAGAGGTTGGGGCTTGCACAGCTACCCGGGAAGCCAACTACGGCCAAGTTGGTGCAAGGGGAGCTGGAGTGCAGATTGCCTTTGAAGCCTTTGAGGATCCGTCTGGGCAAGCTTTCGTGCGAAGTGAACTTTTGCACGTGCCCAATGGATACCTACGACGCCATTTTGGGGCGTGACTGGCTGCACCGGTGGAATCGTGCTGTGGATTGGGTACACAGCCAGGTGAAAGTGAAGAAATGCGGAGAGAAATTATATTGCCATTGTGGGCAAAGGAGAAGGACTCAAAGTCACGCAAGGTGCCGGAGTTGAGTTACATGCAGCTGAAGCACTGTCAGCGCAAAGGGGATCAAGTGTACCTTGTGTGGATGCGGCAAAAGGCAGTAGCTGAAGAGGTGGAAGTGTTGGCAGCGGAGACAAAGCAACCGGAGGGAGAGTAGCAAAAAGCACCTGTAGTAGAGCTGTCGGAAGGCGTCAAGGGAGTGTTGGATAGCTACATTGACGTGTTTCCTGCTGAAGTGCCAAAAGGTTTACCACCAAAGCGGGACATCGACCACAAAATTGATCTGGTTCCGGGAGCGACTCCGACGGTACGAGCTGCTTATCGCATGAGCGATAATGAGCTAGGTGAGCTAAAGAAGCAGTTGGAGGAGCTGACAGAGCAGGGGTTGATCAGACCTTCGGTGTCACCTTACGCTACACCGGTCCTCTTTGTAAAGAAAAAGACAGGGGAGCTCTGGATGTGCGTGGACTATCGCGCACCAAACAACGTAACGATCAAGAACCGGTACCCACTGCCAAGGGTGGAGGAGCTGTTTGACCAGCTGAGGGGAGCGCAGTTCTTCAGCAAGATTGACTTGCGTTCATGGTACCATCAGGTCCAGACTGCGGAGCAGGATGCAGAGAAGACGGCGTTCCGGACTCGGTACGATCATTTCGAGTACCTTGTGATGCCATTTGGGTTGACCAACGCTCCTGCATCGTTCATAAGCCTCATGAATAGGATTTTCCACCCTCACCTGGACTAGTTTGTGGTGGTGTTCCTCGATGACATCCTCATCTACTCCCAAACTCTAGAAGAGCATCAGCAACATCTTCGGCAGGTGTTGGAAATTCTTCGGAGAGAGAAGTTTTTTGCAAAGCTCTCAAAGTGCGAGTTCAAAAAAAGGGAGATGGAGTTCCTTGGACACGTCGTCAACGGCAAGGGTCTCCGCATGGACCCGAAAAAGGTGAAAGCAGTGAAGCAGTGGCAGACACCAAAGTGTGTGCGTGACATCCAGGTATTTGTGGAGTTTGTCAACTACTACCAGAAATTCATCCGGGGGTACGCAGAAAAGGGTGCGACGCTGACTCAGCTGCTGAGGAAGGATCACCAATGGGAATGGGGCAATCAGGAGCAAAAGAGCTTCAATGAGCTCAAGGCTGCAATGTGTGACACTCTGGTCCTGGTGCATCCAGATTCATCCAAGGAGTACGTCATGGCAACGGACGCAAGCGACTATGCCATTGGGGCGGTGCTGATGCAGGATCACGGGAAAGGACCGCAGCAAACTGCGTACGTGTCTTGCAAATTGCAAGGTGCGGAGCTGAACTACGCAATCCATGAAAAGGAGATACTGGCGGTGATCCATGTGTTCAAGCACTGGAGGTGCTACCTCGAGTCACGGCGCTACGTGGTCTTCATGGACCAATACGCCCTGAAGTACCTGAAGACGCAGCCGAACCTTAGTCGCCAACAAACTCACTGGATGGAGTTCTTGGAAAGGAGTTTTGACTACGAGATCCAGTACAAGCCTGGGAAGGTGAACCCGGTCGATCCTCTGTCGCGAAGGCTAGACTTCAGCCTCAATGCCATCTGAGTGCTGATGGGATCTCCACTCATGCATAGCCTGTTCAAGCACTGTTATGATGTGGACAGTGAGTTCACGGGTAGTGCGCTGAAAGACGCCACGTGGGATGGAGTGTATTGGCAAAGGGGTCAAGAGCGGAGGATTTTCGTGCCAGACTCTGCGCCATTGAGGCAGTTGTTGCTGGAGGAGGCGCATGACACCCACTACTTGGGTCATTTCGGCTTTGACGAGACGCTCAAAGCTTTTACACGCCAGTACTGGTGGTCATCAATGGTGACAGATTGCAAGAGGTTTGTTAGCAGCTGCAATGTATGCCAACGCATCAAGGCACGGAGGACCAAGCCACCAGGGGAGCTGCAACCATTGCGTATACCAGAGAGGCCGTGGACACACATCTCCCTTGACTTCATTGGCGGGTTGCCTGTGACGCAGCAAGGGAACAACACGGTGTTGGTGGTGGTGGACCGGTTCTCCAATATGGTACACTTCATCGCATGTCCTGAGAGCATCACAGCTGCCAGGACAGCTCAACTCCTCCTCAGTCATGTCATCAAGCTGCATGGAGTGCCGCAGTTGGTGGTCTCAGATCGCGATCCACGCTTCACTTCGCGATTCTGGAGAGATCTTATGGAGAAGCTGGGCACGCAAGTGTAGCTGACCACAGCATACCACCCACAAAGCGATGGACAGACAGAGCGCACGAACCAGACATTAGAGCAGCTGCTGCGGAGTATGGGCCCACCGGATGGAGAGGGTTGGGAGGAGAAGCTGGAAGTGGCAGAGTTTGCCTACAACTTAGCAATGTCAGCATCCACAGGAAAGTCACCGTTTGAGGTGGTTTATGGCCACCAGCCACAGAGCCCAGCCACCCTTGCTACGGCAACATCTCTTTCGGCTGTGCAGCAGATTGCTGTAGCATTTGCCACCACTTGGGACGTGGTGTGGCAACGGCTGTTGAAGGCACAGAAGTAGCAGAAGCAGCAAGCTGATAAGCATCGCTCTGCGGAAGAGTTCCAAGTGGGAGATCAGGTGATGCTGAACTCTACAAACATGCAGCTGATGGGAATTGGGAGTCCCAAACTCGAACTGCGATGAGTGGGTCCATTCCGCATCTTAAAGAAGCGCTCGGCCGTTTCAAACAAGTTGGAGCTGCCAGCTCACTACACCATTCATCCGGTGTTCCACATCTCCTTGCTTCGTGCCTATCGCGACCTCAACACCTTCTTCCAGGGTTGCGGGACAGCTCCACCTCCTACTGTCCGGGTCAAGGAAGTGAGGAGTTTGAGGTGGAGAAGATTATGGCGGACCGCCACAGGGGACGACGGCATTCCTGGTGTAGTGGAAAGGGTACCCGGCTGAGCACAACTCTTGGGAGCCAGGCATCAACTTCCATGTTCGGGTTACAAACAATGTTCTCCAGGAGTACCTCAGGCGTGCCGGGACGTCGCGCCTCCGATGGGGGGGGAGGTGAATGTAATGAGTTGCCCTCTTTTCTCCGGCATATTCGGGGCCTCATCCACGATTTGGGGACACTCAAAGCATTTTCCGTTTTTCGGAGATATGCCAGGAGGTCTGGCTCGACCCCGACGGCTCGCAACAGCGAGGAGGAGGAGGAGCAAGCAAGCGGGCACGTGTGCGAGCGCCGGCGTGGGGGTCACGCCGGCGGTAGGGGGCTGTTTCGTACGCAACCCCCACGCGGCGTTCCGTAACCGCAACGCGAGGGTGGCTTTTGCCCCCTCGGTGAATAGCGTAACGGATACGCTATCCGCCAAGGGGAGTGCGCGGACGGGAGCTCCCGGCAACAGCCGCGGTCAACGGCGACATCAGAACGATGGTTACGACCGTGCGACGGTCGCAGCACTTCCGGTGGCGTGCGCAACACGGTGACCACATCCACCGCCGAGAGGCATACTGGAGCAACGAGGCGGCTCGCCGAGAGACAAGATCGACCATCGATCTCGACGATCGACGGCCGGGGACTTCTCGCACTAGGCATTAGGTGCAAGTAGAGCACCAGCTTCAGGTGCAAGCAGAGCACCGGGTTTAGGTGCAAGTAGCTTGTTGTAGCAAGCTAGGAAAGCAGTAGGCTGAGGCTTGGGCTAGCCAGCCGGACAGTATAAATACCATGTACTCAGTTCAATCTCATTAACCTGTTTTTCCCAGTTCTGGCTTCCTAAAATNGTCGCAGCACTTCCGGTGGCGTGCGCAACACGGTGACCACATCCACCGCCGAGAGGCATACGGGAGCAACGAGGCGGCTCGCCGAGAGACAAGATCGACCGTCGATCTCGACGATCGACGGCCGGGGACTTCTCGCACTAGGCATTAGGTGCAAGTAGAGCACCAGCTTCAGGTGCAAGCAGAGCACCGGGTTTAGGTGCAAGTAGCTTGTTGTAGCAAGCTAGGAAAGCAGTAGGCTGAGGCTTGGGCTAGCCAGCCGGACAGTATAAATACCATGTACTCAGTTCAATCTCATTAACCTGTTTTTCCCAGTTCTGGCTTCCTAAAATCGCCAAGTCTATCTTTCCGCTGTGACTGTGCTATCCACACACCAAGGCTAAATCTCCAGAGAGCACCCACTCTCACAACTCCGCAACCAGTTCGCACCACTAGACAACCAGTTCGCACCAATCCCCAACCAGTTGGCACTACTCCGCAACCAGTTCACACCACTCCGCAACGAGGTTGCACCACTCTGCAACCAGTTACAACCACTCCGAAACCAGTTTGCACCACTCAGCAACCAGTTCGCACCACTCCGCAACCAGTTTGCACCCCTCCGCAACCAGTTCGCACCACTCCGCAACCAGTTCGCACCACTCCGCAACCAGTTCGCACCACTCGCAACCAGTTTGCACCACTTTGCATCTAGTTCACACCACTCCGCAACCAGTTCGCACTACTCTGCAACCAGTTCGCACCAGTCCGCAACCAGTTCGCATCACTCCGCAACCAGTTCGCACCTCTCCGCAACCAGTAAGTACCACTCCGCAACCAGTTCGCACCACACCGCAACCAGTTCGCACCACTCCGCAACCAGTTCGCATCACTCCGCAACCAGTTCGCACCTCTCCGCAACCAGTAAGTACCACTCCGCAACCAGTTCGCACCACACCGCAACCAGTTCGCACCACTCCGCAACCAGTTCGCATCACTCCGCAACCAGTTCGCACCTCTCCGCAACCAGTAAGTACCACTCCGCAACCAGTTCGCACCACACCGCAACCAGTTCGCACCACTCCGCAACCAGTTCGCATCACTCCGCAACCAGTTCGCACCTCTCCGCAACCAGTAAGTACCACTCCGCAACCAGTTCGCACCACACCGCAACCAGTTCGCACCACTCCGCAACCAGTTCGCATCACTCCGCAACCAGTTCGCACCTCTCCGCAACCAGTAAGTACCACTCCGCAACCAGTTCGCACCACACCGCAACCAGTTCGCACCACTCCGCAACCAGTTCGCATCACTCCGCAACCAGTTCGCACCTCTCCGCAACCAGTAAGTACCACTCCGCAACCAGTTCGCACCACACCGCAACCAGTTCGCACCACTCCGCAACCAGTTCGCATCACTCCGCAACCAGTTCGCACCTCTCCGCAACCAGTAAGTACCACTCCGCAACCAGTTCGCACCACACCGCAACCAGTTCGCACCACTCCGCAACCAGTTCGCATCACTCCGCAACCAGTTCGCACCTCTCCGCAACCAGTAAGTACCACTCCGCAACCAGTTCGCACCACACCGCAACCAGTTCGCACCACTCCGCAACCAGTTCGCATCACTCCGCAACCAGTTCGCACCTCTCCGCAACCAGTAAGTACCACTCCGCAACCAGTTCGCACCACACCGCAACCAGTTCGCACCACTCCGCAACCAGTTCGCATCACTCCGCAACCAGTTCGCACCTCTCCGCAACCAGTAAGTACCACTCCGCAACCAGTTCGCACCACACCGCAACCAGTTCGCACCACTCCGCAACCAGTTCGCATCACTCCGCAACCAGTTCGCACCTCTCCGCAACCAGTAAGTACCACTCCGCAACCAGTTCGCACCACACCGCAACCAGTTCGCACCACTCCGCAACCAGTTCGCATCACTCCGCAACCAGTTCGCACCTCTCCGCAACCAGTAAGTACCACTCCGCAACCAGTTCGCACCACACCGCAACCAGTTCGCACCACTCCGCAACCAGTTCGCACCACTCGCAACCAGTTTGCACCACTTTGCATCTAGTTCACACCACTCCGCAACCAGTTCGCACTACTCTGCAACCAGTTCGCACCAGTCCGCAACCAGTTCGCATCACTCCGCAACCAGTTCGCACCTCTCCGCAACCAGTAAGTACAACTCCGCAACCAGTTCGCACCACACCGCAACCAGTTCGCACCACTCCGCAACCAGTTTGCACCACTCCACAACCAGTTTGCACCACTCTGCAACCAGTTCGCACCACTCTGCAACCAGTTCGCACCACTCCGCAACCGTTTCGTACAACTCTGCAAGCATTTCGCACCACTCCGCGACCCATTCGCACCTCTCAGCAACCAGTTAGTACCACTCGGCAACCAGTTTGCACCATTCCGCAACCAGTTTGCACCACTCCGCAGCCAGTTTGCACCACTCTGCACCCATATCCACCACTGCACAAACAGATTGAACCACTTTGCAACCAGTTCGCACCGCACCACAGCCAGTTCGCACCACTCCGCAACCACTTCGCACCACTCCGCAACTAGTTCGCACCACTCCGCAACCAGTTTGCACCACTCGGCAACCAGTTTGCACCACTCCGCAACCAGTTCGCACCACTCGGCAACCAGTTCGCACCACTCCGCAACCAGTTTGCACCACTCTGCAACCAGGTTGCACCACTCCACAACCAGTACGCACCACTGGGCAACCAGTTCGCACCACTCCGCAACCAGTTCGCACCACTCCGCATCCAGTTTGCACCACTCCGCAACCATTTTGCACCACTCCGCAACCAGTTTGCACCACTCCGCAACCAGTTTGCACCGTTCCGCAACCAGTTCGCACCACTTCGCAACCCATTCGCACCACATTGCAACCAGTTCGTACCACATCTCATCCAGTTCCCACAACTGCGCAACCAGTTCACACCACTCTGCAAAGAGTTCCCAGCACCCCGCAACCAGTTTGTACCACTCCGCAACTAGTTTGCACCACTCCGCAACCATTTGGCACCACTCCGCAACCAGTCTACACCACCCCGTACACAAGTCGCACGACTCCGGAACCAGTTCGCACCACTCTGCAACCAGTTTGTATCATTGCGCAGCCAGTTCCCACCACTCCGCAACCAGTTCACACCACTGTGCAGCCAGATAGCACCACTCCGCAACCAGTTTGCACCACTGGACAACCAGTTTGCACCACTCCGCAACCAGTTTGCACCATTACGCAACCAGTTCGCACCACTCCGCAACCCGTTCGCACCACTCCACAACCAGTTGGTACCACATCTCATCCAGTTCGCAGCACTCTGCAACCAGTTCGCACCACTCCGCAACCAGTTTGCACCACTCTGCAACCAAATTGTACCACTCCACAACCAGTTCGCACCACTCCGCAACCAGTTCGCAACACTACGCAGCCAGTTTACACCACTCCGCAACCAGTTTGCACCACTCCGCAAGCAGTTTGCACCACTCCGCAACCAGTTTGCACCACTCCAAAACCAGTTCGCACCTCTCCGCATCCAGTTTGCACCACTCTGCAACCAGTTTGCACCACTCCACAGCCAGTTCGCACCACTCCGCAACCAGTTTGCACCACTCTGCAACCAGTTCGCACCACTCCGCAACCAGTTTGCACCACTCCGCAACCAGTTCGCACCACTCTGCAACCAGTTCCTACCACACCGCAACCAGTTCGCACCACTCCGCTACCAGTTCGCACCACTCCGCAACCTGTTTACACCACTCCGCAACCAGTTCCCACCAGTCTGCAACTAGTTCGCACCACTCCGTGGCCAGTTTACACCACTCCGCAACTAGTTCGCGCCACTCCGCAACCAGTTCGCATGACTCCGCAGCCAGTTTGCACCACTTCGCAACCGGTTTGCATCACTCCGCAACCAGTTCGCACCACTCCGCAGCCTATTGGCACCACTCAGCAGCCAGTTCGCACCACTCCGCAACCCGTTCGCACCACTCCGCACCCAGTTTGCACCACTCCGCAACCAGTTCGCACCACTCCGCAACCAGTTCGCACCAATCCGCAACCAGTTCGCACGACTCCACAACCAGTTGGCACTACTCTGCAGCCAGTTCACACCACTCCGCAAGTAGTTCGCACCACTCCGCAACCTGTTTGCATCACTCCGCAACCAGTTCGCACCACTCAGCAACCAGTTCGCACCACTCCGGAACCAGTGCGCATCACTCCGCAACCACTTCGCTCCACTCTGCAACCAGTTGGCACCACTTCGCAACCAGTTCGCAGCACTCCACAACCGATTGGAACCACTCCGCAATCAATTCAGAACACTCCGAAACCAGTTCGCACCACTTCGTAACCAGTTCGCACTACTCCATAACCAGTTTGCACCACTCCGTAAGCAGTTCGCACCACTCCGCAACAAGTTTGCACCACTCCGCAACCAGTTCCCACCACTCCACAACCAGTTCGCACCAATCCACAACCAGTTCGAACCACTCCGCAACCAGTTTGCACCACTCCGAAACCAATTCGCACCACTCCGCATCCAGTTCCCACCACACCGCAGCCAGTTCGCACCACTACGCAACCAGTTTGCACCACTCCGCAACCAGTTGGCACTACTCTGCAACCAGTTTGCACCACTCCCCAACCAGTTTGCACCACTCTGCAACCAGTTCGCACCACTGCGCAACCAGTTCGCACCACTCTGGAACAAGTTCGCACCATTCGGCAACCAGTTCGCACCACTCCGCAACCAGTTCGCAGCACTCCGCAACCAGTGCGCACCACTCCGCAACCAGTTCGCACCACTCCGTAACCAGTTCGCACCACTCCGCAACCAGTTCGCAGCACTCCGCAACCAGTGCGCACCACTCCGCAACCAGTTCGCACCACTCCGTAACCAGTTCGCACCACTCCGCAACCAGTTCGCAGCACTCCGCAACCAGTGCGCACCACTCCGCAACCAGTTCGCACCACTCCGTAACCAGTTCGCACCACTCCGCAACCAGTTCGCAGCACTCCGCAACCAGTGCGCACCACTCCGCAACCAGTTCGCACCACTCCGTAACCAGTTCGCACCACTCCGCAACCAGTTCGCAGCACTCCGCAACCAGTGCGCACCACTCCGCAACCAGTTCGCACCACTCCGTAACCAGTTCGCACCACTCCGCAACCAGTTCGCAGCACTCCGCAACCAGTGCGCACCACTCCGCAACCAGTTCGCACCACTCCGTAACCAGTTCGCACCACTCCGCAACCAGTTCGCAGCACTCCGCAACCAGTGCGCACCACTCCGCAACCAGTTCGCACCACTCCGTAACCAGTTCGCACCACTCCGCAACCAGTTCGCAGCACTCCGCAACCAGTGCGCACCACTCCGCAACCAGTTCGCACCACTCCGTAACCAGTTCGCACCACTCCGCAACCAGTTCGCAGCACTCCGCAACCAGTGCGCACCACTCCGCAACCAGTTCGCACCACTCCGTAACCAGTTCGCACCACTCCGCAACCAGTTCGCAGCACTCCGCAACCAGTGCGCACCACTCCGCAACCAGTTCGCACCACTCCGTAACCAGTTCGCACCACTCCGCAACCAGTTCGCAGCACTCCGCAACCAGTGCGCACCACTCCGCAACCAGTTCGCACCACTCCGTAACCAGTTCGCACCACTCCGCAACCAGTTCGCAGCACTCCGCAACCAGTGCGCACCACTCCGCAACCAGTTCGCACCACTCCGTAACCAGTTCGCACCACTCCGCAACCAGTTCGCAGCACTCCGCAACCAGTGCGCACCACTCCGCAACCAGTTCGCACCACTCCGTAACCAGTTCGCACCACTCCGCAACCAGTTCGCAGCACTCCGCAACCAGTGCGCACCACTCCGCAACCAGTTCGCACCACTCCGTAACCAGTTCGCACCACTCCGCAACCAGTTCGCAGCACTCCGCAACCAGTGCGCACCACTCCGCAACCAGTTCGCACCACTCCGTAACCAGTTCGCACCACTCCGCAACCAGTTCGCAGCACTCCGCAACCAGTGCGCACCACTCCGCAACCAGTTCGCACCACTCCGTAACCAGTTCGCACCACTCCGCAACCAGTTCGCAGCACTCCGCAACCAGTGCGCACCACTCCGCAACCAGTTCGCACCACTCCGTAACCAGTTCGCACCACTCCGCAACCAGTTCGCAGCACTCCGCAACCAGTGCGCACCACTCCGCAACCAGTTCGCACCACTCCGTAACCAGTTCGCACCACTCCGCAACCAGTTCGCAGCACTCCGCAACCAGTGCGCACCACTCCGCAACCAGTTCGCACCACTCCGTAACCAGTTCGCACCACTCCGCAACCAGTTCGCAGCACTCCGCAACCAGTGCGCACCACTCCGCAACCAGTTCGCACCACTCCGTAACCAGTTCGCACCACTCCGCAACCAGTTCGCAGCACTCCGCAACCAGTGCGCACCACTCCGCAACCAGTTCGCACCACTCCGTAACCAGTTCGCACCACTCCGCAACCAGTTCGCAGCACTCCGCAACCAGTGCGCACCACTCCGCAACCAGTTCGCACCACTCCGTAACCAGTTCGCACCACTCCGCAACCAGTTCGCAGCACTCCGCAACCAGTGCGCACCACTCCGCAACCAGTTCGCACCACTCCGTAACCAGTTCGCACCACTCCGCAACCAGTTCGCAGCACTCCGCAACCAGTGCGCACCACTCCGCAACCAGTTCGCACCACTCCGTAACCAGTTCGCACCACTCCGCAACCAGTTCGCAGCACTCCGCAACCAGTGCGCACCACTCCGCAACCAGTTCGCACCACTCCGTAACCAGTTCGCACCACTCCGCAACCAGTTCGCAGCACTCCGCAACCAGTGCGCACCACTCCGCAACCAGTTCGCACCACTCCGCAGCCAGTTCGCACCACTCCGCAACCACTTTGCACCACTCCGCAACTAGTTCGCACCACTCCGCAACCAGTTTGCTTTACTCCGCAACCAGTTTGCATCACTCCGCAACCAGTTTGCACCACTCCGCAACAAGTTCTCACCACTCTGCAACCAGTTCGCACCACTCCGCAACCAGTTCCCACAACTCCGCAACCCGTTCGCACCACTCCACAATCGGTTGTAACCACTCCGCAAGCAGTTCGCACCACTCCTCAACAAGTTGCACCAATCCGCAACCTGTTTGCAGCACTTTGCACGCAGTTCGCACCACTCTGTAACCAATGCGCACCGCTCCACAACCAGTTCACACCACTCCGCAACCAGTTGGCACCACTCCGCAACCAGTTCGCACCACTCCACAACCAGTTCGCACCACTCCGCAACAAGTTTGCACCACTCCGCAACCAGTTCGCACCACCCTGCAACCAGTCTGCACCAGTCCGCAACCAGATCGCACCGCTCCGCAACCAGTTTGCACAGCTCCGCAACCACTTCGCACCACTCCGCAACTATTTCGCACTACTCCACAACCAGTTAGCAATACTCCGTAATCCGTTTACACCACTCCACAACCTGTTCGCAACACTCTGCAACCAGTTCGCACCACTCTACAACCAGTTCACACCACACCGCAACCAGTTTGCACCATTCCGCAACCAGTCGCACCACTCCGCAACCAGTTCGCACCACTCCTCAACCAGTTTGCACCACTCTGTAACCAGTTTGCACCACTCCGCAACCAGTTGGAACCACTCCGCAACCAGTTCGCACCACTCCGCAACCAGTTCGCACCACTCCGCAACCAGTTCGCACCACTCCG
>SZWC01007012.1:49600-103969 GCA_023375785.1 Penium margaritaceum
TTCGCACCACTCCACAACCAGTTTGCACCACTCTGCAACCAGTTCGCACCATTCCGGAACCAGTTCACACCACTCCGCAACCCGTTTGCACCACTCCGCAACCAGTTCTTACCACATCTCATCCAGTTTGCACAACTCCGCAACCAGTTTGCACCACTCTACAACCAGTTTGCACCACCTCGCAACCAGTTCCTACCACTCCGCAACTAGTTCGCACCACTCCGCAACCATTTTGCACCACTCCGCAACCAGTTTACACCACTCCGTAAACAGGTTGCACCACTCCGCAACTAGTGCGCACCACTCTGCAACCAGTTTGCACCACTCTGCAACCAGATCCCACCACTCCGCGACCAGTTCGCACCACTCCACAACCAGTTTGCACCACTCTGCAACCAGTTCGCACTACATCGGAACCCGTTCGCACCACTCCACAACCACTTCTTACCACATCTCATCCAGTTCGCACAACTCCGCAACCAGTTCACACCCATAACAAGGTGCCCTCTTTTCTCTGGCATATTCGGGGCCTCATCCACGATATTGGGACACTCAGGGCATTTTCCGTTTTTTCGGAAATATGCCAGGAGGTCTGGCTTGACCCCGACGGCTCGCAACAGCGAGGAGGAGGAGGAGCGAGCGAGCGAGCGCGTGAGCGAGCGCCGGTATGGGGGTCACGCCGGCGCTAGGGGGCTGTTTTGCACGCAACCCCCACGCGGCGTTCCGTAACCGCCACGAGACGGTGGCTTTCGCTCCCTCGGTGAATAGCGTAACAGATACGTTATCCGCCAAGGGGCGTGCGCTAACGGGAGCTCCCGGCACAGCCGCGGTCAACGGCAACAGCAGAACGATGGCTGCAACCGTGTGACGGTCGCAGCACTTTCGGTGGCATGCGCAACACGGTGACCACATCCACCGCGAAGAGGCATACGGGAGCAACGAGGCGGCTCGCCGAGAGACAAGATCAACCGTCGATCTCGACAATCGACGGCCGGGGACTTCTCGCAATAGGCATTAGATGCAAGCAGAGCACCAGCTTCAGGTGCAAGCAGAGCACCGGGTTTAGGTGCAAGTAGCTTGTTGTAGCAAGCTAGGAAAGCAGTAGACTGAGGCCTGGGCTAGCCAGCCGGACAGGATAAACACCCTGTACTCAGTTCAATCTCATTAACCTGTATTGTCCAGCTCTGGCTTCCTATAATTGCCAAGTCTATCTTTCCGCTGCGACTGTGCTCTCCACACACCAAGGCTAAATCTCTAAAAAACATCCACTCTCACATGTGGTATCAGAGCCAGAGCCACGCGTTGGGCGGAAGCACTGCCGGAGCTCGCGAAACTTCAAGGAGCAGAGGCACGGACTACGCCGGACAACGACGAGGCTGATCGAGAGGGAGATTGCTGGACCAGACGTCAAAGCCAACGCACGAGCCAACCTGTGGAAAACATTTCTACATTTCCAGAGTGTCCACACGGCCTACCGTGCGCGCGCGGGAGACGACGGGTGACTCCCACGCACTTCGAAGACCTCAGATTTTTGTCCCGGACCTCTGAATTGATGCCATAAAAAATTTCGATTGCTGCCGAAACGCTGCCAATTTTTTATAAGGATCTCCATTGGCTAAAACTTATCTAGAGCCATGGAGCAGGCCCTGCAGCAGATTGTAGAGCAGCTGGGAGCCCTCAAGCTGGAGAACGAGCGGCTCAATTGGAAGATGGCTGCCCTGTGGGACGGGACTGGCGCTGGACAGGTTGGGGCGGCCCGGTCAAGGAGTTCGCCGAGACCAAAGCCAAAGGCTCCGGAAGTGTTCAATCCCTCTGTCAAGGGAGCGAGCATCCGGACCTGGTTGTTCGCAATGAACAGCTACTTTGGGGCTCTAGGTCGCCCTCCAGACGACGATGCTGTGCGTGTGTCATTCACGGTGACACTGCTACGCTGAGCAGCATTGGAGTGGTGGAGGCAGCTGAATATGCTGGCCACTCGAGGTGGAGGTGGGAACGCAGCTGTGCAACATGTCGTGTTTTGGCAGCCAGGCGCGGTGCAAGCTGAAGCTCGCGTGCCGACGACATGGAAGCACTTCGAGCAAGCCATCAGAGGTCGATTTGATCTCGTGAACTCCTCCATGGTCTTACGCAACAAGCTGAAGTAGCTGAAGCAGATCGGCTTGGTGCAGGAGTACACATGCCGTTTCTTGCCGTTGTGCTCGAAGATAGACGACATGAGCGAGCCGGAGATGGCAGACAAGTACCATGAAGGTTTGAAGGCAGAAATTCAGCGCACACTGGCACTCAGTGGAATCACGGAGTTCCAGGCGATGGTAGCCACTGCTGAGCGCGTTGATGCGCTACGCTACCATCGAGGGGGTTTCCGTGAGAAGCAAGAGAATTTTCAGCGTCAAGCACAGCACCAACAAGCTAACCCCATGGAGATCGACCCAGTGCAAGGAGGCCAGCAGCAAAGCAAAACGCGTGGTGGGAACTGCTTGATTTGTGGGAAGCTTGGGCACCACAAGAAGGACTGCAAGAAGTAGCAGTAGGGAAACGATAACCAGCAGTGGGTGGCAGGCGGCCATCTGCTAGGAAAGCTTCCTCCGCATCAGCAAACACCAGCCCCGAAAGTCCTTTGACAACTAGGGAGCTGCCAAGTGTATTGCTGCGGAGCAAAGGAAGCGGGAGCGTTCCGGGGATCCTACTGAAAGCCGAAATCTTATCGGCTGGTTCTGCGGACGGCGAGGGGCGCCAGACTTGCCGGCAGATTAAAACGTTACTGGATTGCGGCGCGTCGCACTCATTCTTTAGCGACGAGCTTGCAAAGAGGTTGGGGCTTGCACGGCTACCCGGGAAGCAACTACGGCCAAGTTGGTGCAAGGGGAGCTAGAGTGCGGGTTGCCTCTGAAGCCTCTGAGGATCCATTTGGGCAAGCTGTTGTGCGATGTGAACTTTCGCACGTGCCCAATGGATACCTACGAAACCGTTTCGGGGTGTGATTGGCTACACCGGTGGAATCCTGTTGTGGATTGGGTGCACAGCCAGGTGAAAGTGAAGAAATGCAGAGAGCAAATTATTTTGCCGTTGTTGGTAGAGGAGAAGGACTCCAAGGCAGGCAAGGTGCTGCAGTTGAGTTACATGCAGCTAAAGCACTGTCAGCGCAAGGGGGATCAAGTGTACCTTGTGTGGATGCGGCAAAAGACAGTACCTGAAGAGGTGGAAGTATTGGCAGCGGAGACAAAGCAACTGGAGGGAGAGCAGGAGAAAGCACCTGTAGTAGAGCTGTTGCAAGGGGTCAAGGGAGTATTGGACAGCTACAGTGACGTGTTTCCTGCTGCGCTACCAAAAGGTTGACCACCAAAGCGGGACATCGACCACAAAATTGATCTGGTTCCGGGAGCAACTCCAACGGTACGAGCTGCTTATCGCATGAGCGATAATGAGCTGGGTGAGCTAAAGAAGCAGTTGGAGGAGCTGACGGAGCAGGGGTTCATCAGACCGTCAGTGTCACCTTACGCTACACCGGTCCTCTTTGTAAAGAAAAAGACAGGGGAGCTGCGAATGTGCGTGGACTATCGCGCACTGAACAACTTAGCAATCAAGAACCGGTACCCATTGCCAAGGGTCGAGGAGCTGTTTGACCAGCTAAGGGGAGCGCAGTTCTTCAGCAAGATTGACTTGCGTTTGGGGTACCATCAGATCCGGATTGCGGAGCAGGATGTAGAGAAGATGGCGTTCCGGACTCGGTATGGTCATTTTGTGTACCTCGTGATGCCGTTTGGGTTGACCAACGCTCCTGCATCGTTCATGAGCAGCATGAACAGGATTTTCCACCCTCACCTGGACCAGTTTGTGGTGGTGTTCCTTGACGACATCCTCATCTACTCCCAAACTCTGGAAGAGCATCAGCAACATCTTCGGCAGGTGTTAGGAATTCTTCGGAGAGAGAAGTTGTTTGCAAAGCTTTTGAAGTGCGAGTTCAAAAGAAGGGAGGTGGAGTTCCTTGGGCACATCGTCAGCGGCAAGGGTCTCCGCATGGACCCAAAAAAGGTGGAAGCAGTGAAGTAGTGGCCGACATCAAAGTGCGTGCGTGACATCCAGGTATTCCTTGGGATTGTCAACTACTACCAGAAATTCATCCGGGGGTACGCAGAAAAGGTTGTGCCGCTGACTCAGCTGCTGAGGAAGGATCACCAGTGGGAATGGGGCGATCAGGAGCAGAAGAGCTTCAATGAGCTCAAGGTTGCAATGTGTGATGCTCCGGTTCTTGTGCATCAAAATTCGTCCAAGGAGTACGTCATGGCGACAGACACAAGCGACTATGCCATTGGGGCGGTGCTGATGCAGGATCACGGGAAGGGGCCGCAGCTGCTTGCGTATGCATCTCGCAAGTTGCGAGGTGCGGAGCTGAACTATGCAACCCATGAAAAGGAGATGCTGGTGATCCGTGCGTTCAAGCACTGGAGGTGCTACCTCGAGTCGTGGCGCTGCTTGGTCTTCACGGACCATTACGTTATGAAGTACCTAAAGACGCAGCCGAACCTTAGTCGCTGACAAACTGGCTGGATGGAGTTCTTGGAAGGGAGTTTTGACTACAAGATATTGTACAAGCCTGGGAAGGTGAACCCGGCAGACCCTTTATCAAGGAGGCCGGACTTGAGCCTCAATGCCATCTCAGTGCTGATGGGATCTCCAGTCATGCATAGCCTATTCAAGCACGGCTATGGCGTAGACAGTGAGTTCACGGATGGTGCGCTGAAGGACGCCACGTGGGATGGAGTGAATTGGTGAAGGGGGCAGGATTGGAAACTTGTCGTGCCGGACTATGCGCCATTGAAGCAGTTATTGCTGGAAAAAGCGCATGATACCCACTACTCGGGTCACTTCGGCTTCGACAAGACGCTGAAAGCCTTGATACGCCAATACTGGTGGTCATCAATGACGACTGATTTCAAGAGGTTTGTGAGCAGCTACGATGTGTGCCAACGCATCAAGGCGCGGAGGACCAAGCCACCAGGGGAGCTGCAGCCATTGCCTGTACCAAAGAGGCCATGGACAGACATCTCGCTCGACTTCATTGGCAGGTTGCCTGTGACGCAGCAAGGCAACAACACGGTGTTGGTGGTGGTGGACCGGTCCTCCAAGATGGGACACTTCATCGCATGTCCTGAGAGCATCACAGCTGCCAGGACAGCTCAACTCCTCCTCAGTCATGTCATCAAGCTGCATGGAGTGCCCCAGTTGGTGGTCTCAGATCGCGATCCATGCTTCACTTCGCAATTCAGGAGAGATCTCATGGAGAAGCTGGGCACGCGAGTGCAGCTGACCATAGTATACCACCCATAGAGCGATGGGCAGACAGAGCGCACGAACCAGACATTAGAGCAGCTGCTGCGGAGCATGGGCACACCGGATGGAGAGGGTTGGGAGGAGAAGCTCAGAGTGGCAAAGTTTGCCCACAACGCAGCGGTGTCAGCATCCACAAGAAAAGTCACCATTTGAGGTGGTCTATGGCCACCAGCCATTGAGCCCAGCCGCCCTTGCTACGCCAACATCTCTTCCGACAGTGCAGCAGATTGCTGAAGGGTTTACCACCACTTGGGACGTGGTGCGGCAACGGCTGTTGAAGGCACATAAGCAGCAGAAGAAGCAAGTTGATAAGCATCGCTCTGCGGAAGAGTTCCAAGTGGGAGATCAGGTGATGCTGAACTGTACGAACCTGCAGCTAATGGGAGTTGGGAGTCCCAAACTCAAACCGCAATGGGTGGGTCCGTTCCGCATTCTGGAGCAGCGGTCTGCCGTTTCATACAAGCTGGAGTTGCCAGCTCACTACACCATTCATCCAATGTTCCACATCTCCCTGCTTCCTGCCTATGCCAACCCCAACACCTTCTTTTAGGGTTGCGGGAGAGCTCCACCTCCTACTATCCGGGTCGAAGGAAGTGAGGAGTTTGAGGTGGAGAAGATTCTGGCGGACCGCCAGAGGGGACGACGGCGTGAGTTCCTGGTGCAGTGGAAGGGGTACCCGACTGAGCACAACTCTTAGGAGCCAGAGATCAACTTCCATGTTGGGGGTACCAACACCGTTCTCCAAGAGTACCTCTGGCGCGCCCGGACGTCGTGCCTCCGACGGGGGGGGGGGGGGGGGGGGGGGGGGGGGGGGGGGGGGGGGGGGGGGGGGGGGGGGAATGTAACGAGGAGCCCTCTTCGTTCTGGCATATTTGGGGCCTCATCCACGATTTGGGGACACTCAAGGCGTTTTCCGTTTTTCAAAAACATGCCAGGAGGTCTACCTCGACCCCGACGGCTCGCAACAGCGAGGACGAGGAGGAGCGAGCAAGCGAGCACGTAGGCGAGCGCCGGCGTGGGGGTCACGCCGGCGCTAGGGGGCTGTTTTGCACGCAACCCCCACGCGGCGTTCCGTAACCGCCACGCTAGGGTGGCTTTTACCCCCTCGGTGAATAGCGTAACAGATACGCTATGCGCCGAGGGGAGTGCGCCGACGGGAGCTCCTGGCAACAGCCGTGGTCAACGATGATTGCAGAACGAAGGCTGTGACCATATGACGGTTGCAGCACTTCCGGTGGCGTGCACAACATGGTGACCACATCCAGCGCCAAGAGGCATACGGGAGCAACGAGGCGGCTCACCAAGATACAAGATCGACCGTCGATCTCGACGATCGACGGCCGGGGACTTCTGGCACTAGGCATTAGGTGCAAGTAGAGCACGAGCTTCAGGTGCAAGCAGAGCACCGGGTTTAGGTGCAAGTAGCTTATTATAGCAAGCTAGGAAAGCAGTAGGATGAGGCCTAGGCTAGCCAGCCGGACAGTATAAATACCATGTACTCAGTTCAATCTCATTAACCTGTACTTGCCAGCTCTGGTTTCCTACAATCTCCAAGTCTATCTTTCCGCTGGGACTTTGCTCTCCACAATCCAAGGCTAAATCTCCAGAGAGCACCCACTCTCACAGCACCACTCTGCAACCAGTTCGCACAACTCCGCAACCAGTCCGTACCACTCCCCACCTAGTTTGCACCACTCCGCAACCATTTCGCACCAGTCCGCAGCCAGTTTACACCACTCCGTAAACAGGTCGCACCACTCCGCAACCAGTTCCCACCACTCCGCAACCAGTTTCCTTCACCCCGCAACCAGCTCCCACCACTGTGCAACCAGTTCGCACCACTCCGCAACCAGTTCGCACCACTCCACAACCAGTTTGCGCCATTCTGCAACGAGTTCGCACCACTCCGCAACCTGTTCGCACCACTCCGCAACCCGTTCGTACCACATCTCCTCCAGTTCGCACCACTCCGCAACAAGTTCGCACCACTCCGCAACCAGTTTGCACCACTCCGCAACCAGTTCGCACCACTCCGCAACCAGTTCGCACCACCCCGCAACCAGTTCGCACCACTCCGCAACCAGTTCGCACCACTCCGCAACCAGTTCGCACCACTCCGCAACCAGTTTGCACCACTCCTCAGCCAGTATACACCACTCCGCAACCAGTTTGCACCACTCCGCAACCAGTTTGTACCTCTCCCCAACCAGTTTGCACCACTCCACAACCAGTTTCCACCTCTCCGCAACCAGTTCGTACCACTCCGCAACCAGTTTGCACCACTCTGAAACCAGTTTGCACCACTCCGCAGCCAGTTCGCACTACTCCGCAATCAGTTTGCACGACTCCGCAACCAGTTTGCACCACTCCGCAACCAATCTGCAACCGGTTCGCACCACTCCGCGACCAGTTTACACCAATTCGCAACTAGTTTGCACCACTCCGCATCCAGTTTGCACCGCTCCGCAACCAGTTGGCACCACTCTGCAGCCAGTTCGCACCACTCCGCAACCAGTTCGAATCACTAGGCAACCAGTTCGCACCACTGTGCAACCAGTTGGCACTACTCCACAACCAGTTCGCACCACTCCGCAACCAGTTCGCACCACTCTGCAACCAGTTTGCATGACTCCCGAGCCAGTTTGCACCACGCTCCAACAAGTTCGCACCACTCCGCAACCAGTTTGCACGACTCTGCAACCAGTTTCCACCACTCTGCAACCAGTTCGCACCACTTCGCAATGAGTTCGCACCACTCCGCAACCAGTTCGCACCATTCCGCAACCAGTTCACACCACTCCGCAACCACTTTGCACTGCTCTGCAAACAGTTCGCACCAGACCGCAACCAGTTCTTACCACTCCTTAACCAGTTTGCATCTCTCCGCAACCAGTTAGTACCACTCCGCAACCAGTTCGCACACCACCGCAACCAATTCACACCACTCCGCAAGCAGTTCGCACCACTCCACAACCAGTTTGCACCACTCCGCAACCAGTTCGCACCACTCTGCGACCAGTTTGCACCACTCCGCAACCGTTTCGCACCACTCCACAACCAGTTTGCACCACTCCGCAACCGTTTCGCACCACTCCACAACCAGTTAGCACCACTCCGCGCACAGTTTGCACCACTCCGCAACCCGTTCACACCTCTCCACAACCACTTAGTACCACTCCACAACCAGTTTGCACCACTCCGCAACCAGGTTGCACTACTCGCCACCCAGTTTGCACCACTCCGCAAAACGTTCGCACCACTCGGCAACCAAAATGCACCACTCTGCAACCAGTTCGCACCAATCCGCACCCAGTTCTAACCACTCCGCAACCAGTTCGCACCACTCTGCAACCAATGCGTACCACATCTCATCCAGTTCGCACAACTGCGCACACTTCACACCACCCTGCAACCAGTTCGCACCACTCCGCAACCAGTTCGTACCACTTTGCAACTAGTTCGCACCACTCCGCAACCAGTTTGCACCAATCCATAACCAGTTTGCACCACTCCGCAACCATTTCGTACCACTCCATAACCAGTACGCACCACTCCGCAACCAGTTCGCACCACTCAGCAACCAGTTTGCACCACTCTGCAACCCGTTCCCACCACTCCGCTACCAGTTCGCACCACTCCGCAACCAGTTCATACCACTCCGCAGCCAGTTCGCACCACTCCGCAACCAGTTCATACCACTCCGCAGCCAGTTCGCACCACTCCGCAACCAGTTCATACCACTCCGCAGCCAGTTCGCACCACTCCGCAACCAGTTCATACCACTCCGCAGCCAGTTCGCACCACTCCGCAACCAGTTCATACCACTCCGCAGCCAGTTCGCACCACTCCGCAACCAGTTCATACCACTCCGCAGCCAGTTCGCACCACTCCGCAACCAGTTCGCACCACTCTGCAACCAGTTCATACGACATCTCATCCAGTTTGCACAACTCCGCAACCAGTTCGCGCCACTCCGCAACCAGTTCGCACCACTCCGAAACCAGTTCGTACCACTCTGCAACTAGTCGCTCCACTCTGCAACGATTTCGCACCACTCCGCAACCATTTTACACCACCCTGTAAACAGGCCAAACCACTCCGTAACAAGTTTGCACCACTCTGCAACCAGTTTGCACCACTCTGCAACCCGTTCCCACCACTCCGCTACCAGTTTGCACCAATCCGCAACCAGCTTGCACCACTCCGCAACCAGTTCGCACCACTCCGCAACCAGTTCTCACCACTCCGCAACCAGTTTGCACCACTCGCCAACCAGTTCGCACCACTCCGCAACCAGTTCGCACCACCCCGCAACCAAAACGCACCACTCCGCAAGCAGTTCGCACCACTCTGCAACCAGTTCGTGCCACATCTCATCCAGTTCGCACAACTGCGCAACCAGTTCACACCACTCCGCAACCAGTTGCACCACTCCGAAACCAGTTTGTACCACTCTGCAACTAGTTCGCTCCACTCCGCAACCATTTCACACCACTCCGCAACCATTTTACACCACTCCATAAACAGGCCGCACCACTCCGTAACTAGTTCCCACCACTCTGCAACCAGTTTGCACCACTCCGCGACTAGTTCGCACCACTCCGCAACCAGTTTGCACTACTCCGCAACCAGTTCGCACCACTCCGCAACCGGTTCGCACCACTCCGCAACCAGTTCGCACTACTCCACAACCAGTTCGCACCACTCCGCAACCAGTTTGCACTACTCCGCAACCAGTTCGCACCACTCCGCAACCGGTTCGCACCACTCCGCAACCAGTTCGCACTACTCCACAACCAGTTCGCACCACTCCGCAACCAGTTTGCACTACTCCGCAACCAGTTCGCACCACTCCGCAACCGGTTCGCACCACTCCGCAACCAGTTCGCACTACTCCACAACCAGTTCGCACCACTCCGCAACCAGTTTGCACTACTCCGCAACCAGTTCGCACCACTCCGCAACCGGTTCGCACCACTCCGCAACCAGTTCGCACTACTCCACAACCAGTTCGCACCACTCCGCAACCAGTTTGCACTACTCCGCAACCAGTTCGCACCACTCCGCAACCGGTTCGCACCACTCCGCAACCAGTTCGCACTACTCCACAACCAGTTCGCACCACTCCGCAACCAGTTTGCACTACTCCGCAACCAGTTCGCACCACTCCGCAACCGGTTCGCACCACTCCGCAACCAGTTCGCACTACTCCACAACCAGTTCGCACCACTCCGCAACCAGTTTGCACTACTCCGCAACCAGTTCGCACCACTCCGCAACCGGTTCGCACCACTCCGCAACCAGTTCGCACTACTCCACAACCAGTTCGCACCACTCCGCAACCAGTTTGCACTACTCCGCAACCAGTTCGCACCACTCCGCAACCGGTTCGCACCACTCCGCAACCAGTTCGCACTACTCCACAACCAGTTCGCACCACTCCGCAACCAGTTTGCACTACTCCGCAACCAGTTCGCACCACTCCGCAACCGGTTCGCACCACTCCGCAACCAGTTCGCACTACTCCACAACCAGTTCGCACCACTCCGCAACCAGTTTGCACTACTCCGCAACCAGTTCGCACCACTCCGCAACCGGTTCGCACCACTCCGCAACCAGTTCGCACTACTCCACAACCAGTTCGCACCACTCCGCAACCAGTTTGCACTACTCCGCAACCAGTTCGCACCACTCCGCAACCGGTTCGCACCACTCCGCAACCAGTTCGCACTACTCCACAACCAGTTCGCACCACTCCGCAACCAGTTTGCACTACTCCGCAACCAGTTCGCACCACTCCGCAACCGGTTCGCACCACTCCGCAACCAGTTCGCACCACTCCGCACCCAGTTCGCACCACTCCGCAACCAGTTCGCACCACTCTGCAACCAGTTCGTACCACATCTCATTCACTTCGCACAACTGCGCAACCAGTTCACACCACTCTGCAACCAGTTCGCAACACTCTGCAACCAGTTCACACAACTCCGCAACTAGTTCGCACCACTCCGCAGCCAGTTTGCACCACTCAGGAACCAGTCCGCACCACTGCGCAACCATTTCGCACCACTCCGTAACCAGTACGCACCACTCCGCAACCAGGTCGCACCACTCCGCAACCAGTTAGCACCACTCCGCAAGCAGTTCGCACCACTCCGCAACCCGTTCGCACCACTCCGCAACCAGTTCGCACGACTCCGCAACCAGTTTGCACCACTCCGCAACCAGTTAGCACCACTCCGCAAGCAGTTCGCACCACTCCGCAACCCGTTCGCACCACTCCGCAACCAGTTCGCACGACTCCGCAACCAGTTTGCACCACTTCGCACCCAGTTCGCACCACCCCGCAACCGTTTCGCACCACTCCACTACCAGTTAGCACCACTCCGCAACCAGTTTGCACCACTCCGCAACCATTTTGCACCACTCCGTAACCAGTTCGTACCACTCCGCAACGAGTTCGCACCACTCCGCAACCAGTTCCCACCACTCCGCAACCAGTTCGCACCATTCCGCAACCAGTTCGCACCACTCCGCAACCCATTCGCACCACTCTGCAACCAGTTCGTACCACATCTCATCCAGTTTGCACAACTCCGCAACCAGTTCGCGCCACTCCGCAACCAGTTCGCACCACTCCGAAACCAGTTCGTACCACTGTGCAACTAGTCGCTCCACTCTGCAACCATTTTGCACCACTCCGCAACCATTTAACACCACTGCGTAAACAGGCCGCACCACTCCGTAACCAGTTTGCACCACTCTGCAACCAGTTTGCACCACTCCGTTACCCGTTCCCACCACTCCGCAACCAGTTTGCATCACTCCGCAACCAGCTTGCACCTCTCCGCAACCAGTTCGCACCACTCCACAACCAGTTCGCACCACTCCGCAACCAGTTCGCACCACTCCGCAACCAGTTCGCACCACCCCGCAACCAAAACGCACCACTCTGCAACCAGTTCGCACCTCTCCGCAACCAGTTCGCACCACTCCGCAGCCAGTTCGCACCACTCTGCAACCAGTTCGTACCACATCTCATCCAGTTTGCACAACTCCGCAACCAGTTCGCACCACTCCGCAGCCAGTTCGCACCACTCTGCAACCAGTTCGTACCACATCTCATCCAGTTTGCACAACTCCGCAACCAGTTCGCACCACTCCGCAGCCAGTTCGCACCACTCTGCAACCAGTTCGTACCACATCTCATCCAGTTTGCACAACTCCGCAACCAGTTCGCACCACTCCGCAGCCAGTTCGCACCACTCTGCAACCAGTTCGTACCACATCTCATCCAGTTTGCACAACTCCGCAACCAGTTCGCACCACTCCGCAGCCAGTTCGCACCACTCTGCAACCAGTTCGTACCACATCTCATCCAGTTTGCACAACTCCGCAACCAGTTCGCACCACTCCGCAGCCAGTTCGCACCACTCTGCAACCAGTTCGTACCACATCTCATCCAGTTTGCACAACTCCGCAACCAGTTCGCACCACTCCGCAGCCAGTTCGCACCACTCTGCAACCAGTTCGTACCACATCTCATCCAGTTTGCACAACTCCGCAACCAGTTCGCACCACTCCGCAGCCAGTTCGCACCACTCTGCAACCAGTTCGTACCACATCTCATCCAGTTTGCACAACTCCGCAACCAGTTCGCACCACTCCGCAGCCAGTTCGCACCACTCTGCAACCAGTTCGTACCACATCTCATCCAGTTTGCACAACTCCGCAACCAGTTCGCACCACTCCGCAGCCAGTTCGCACCACTCTGCAACCAGTTCGTACCACATCTCATCCAGTTTGCACAACTCCGCAACCAGTTCGCACCACTCCGCAGCCAGTTCGCACCACTCTGCAACCAGTTCGTACCACATCTCATCCAGTTTGCACAACTCCGCAACCAGTTCGCACCACTCCGCAGCCAGTTCGCACCACTCTGCAACCAGTTCGTACCACATCTCATCCAGTTTGCACAACTCCGCAACCAGTTCGCACCACTCCGCAGCCAGTTCGCACCACTCTGCAACCAGTTCGTACCACATCTCATCCAGTTTGCACAACTCCGCAACCAGTTCGCACCACTCCGCAACCAGTTCGTACCACTCCGCAACCAGTTCGCACCACTCCGCAACCAGTTCGCACCACTCCGCAACCAGTTCGCACCATTCCGCAACCAGTTCGCACCACTCCGCAACCCATTCACACCACTCTGCAACCAGTTGGTACCACATCTCATCCAGTTTGCACAACTCCGCAACCAGTTCGCGCCACTCCGCAACCAGTTCGCATTACTCCGAAACCAGTTCGTACCACTCTGCAACTAGTCGCTCCACTCCGCAACCATTTCGCACCACTCCGCAACCATTTCGCACCACTCCGCAACCATTTAACACCATTCCGTAAACAGGCCGCACCACTCCGTAACCAGTTTACACCAGTGTGCAACCAGTTTGCACCACTCCGCAACCCGTTCTCACCACTCCGCAACCAGTTTGCACCACTCCGCAACCAGCTTGCAGCACTCCGCAACCAGTTCGCACCACTCCGCAACCAGTTCTTACCACTCCGCAACCAGTTTGCAATACTCGCCAACCAGTTCGCACCACTCCGCAACCAGTTCGCACCACCCCGCAACCAAAACGCACCACTCTGCAACCAGTTCGCACCACACCGCACCCAGTGGGCACCACTCCGCACGCAGTTCGTACCACTTTGCAACCAGTTCGTGCCACATCTCATCCAATTCGCACAACTGCGCAACCAGTTCACACCACTCCGCAACCAGTTGCACCACTCCAAAACCAGTTCGTACCACTCTGCAACTAGTTCGCTCCACTCCGCAACCATTTCACACCACTCCGCAACCATTTTACACCACTCCATAAACAGGCCGCACCACTCCGTAACTAGTTCCCACCACTCTGCAACCAGTTTGCACCACTCCGCGACTAGTTCCCACCACTCCGCAACCAGTTCCCACCACTCTGCAACCAGTTCCCACCATTGTGCAACCAATTTGCACCACTCCGCAACCAGTTCGCACGACTCCGCAACCGGTTCGCACCACTCCGCAACCACTTCGCACCACTCCGCAACCAGTTCCCACCACTCTGCAACCAGTTCCCACCATTGTGCAACCAATTTGCACCACTCCGCAACCAGTTCGCACGACTCCGCAACCGGTTCGCACCACTCCGCAACCACTTCGCACCACTCCGCAACCAGTTCCCACCACTCTGCAACCAGTTCCCACCATTGTGCAACCAATTTGCACCACTCCGCAACCAGTTCGCACGACTCCGCAACCGGTTCGCACCACTCCGCAACCACTTCGCACCACTCCGCAACCAGTTCCCACCACTCTGCAACCAGTTCCCACCATTGTGCAACCAATTTGCACCACTCCGCAACCAGTTCGCACGACTCCGCAACCGGTTCGCACCACTCCGCAACCACTTCGCACCACTCCGCAACCAGTTCCCACCACTCTGCAACCAGTTCCCACCATTGTGCAACCAATTTGCACCACTCCGCAACCAGTTCGCACGACTCCGCAACCGGTTCGCACCACTCCGCAACCACTTCGCACCACTCCGCAACCAGTTCCCACCACTCTGCAACCAGTTCCCACCATTGTGCAACCAATTTGCACCACTCCGCAACCAGTTCGCACGACTCCGCAACCGGTTCGCACCACTCCGCAACCACTTCGCACCACTCCGCAACCAGTTCCCACCACTCTGCAACCAGTTCCCACCATTGTGCAACCAATTTGCACCACTCCGCAACCAGTTCGCACGACTCCGCAACCGGTTCGCACCACTCCGCAACCACTTCGCACCACTCCGCAACCAGTTCCCACCACTCTGCAACCAGTTCCCACCATTGTGCAACCAATTTGCACCACTCCGCAACCAGTTCGCACGACTCCGCAACCGGTTCGCACCACTCCGCAACCACTTCGCACCACTCCGCAACCAGTTCCCACCACTCTGCAACCAGTTCCCACCATTGTGCAACCAATTTGCACCACTCCGCAACCAGTTCGCACGACTCCGCAACCGGTTCGCACCACTCCGCAACCACTTCGCACCACTCCGCAACCAGTTCCCACCACTCTGCAACCAGTTCCCACCATTGTGCAACCAATTTGCACCACTCCGCAACCAGTTCGCACGACTCCGCAACCGGTTCGCACCACTCCGCAACCACTTCGCACCACTCCGCAACCAGTTCCCACCACTCTGCAACCAGTTCCCACCATTGTGCAACCAATTTGCACCACTCCGCAACCAGTTCGCACGACTCCGCAACCGGTTCGCACCACTCCGCAACCACTTCGCACCACTCCGCAACCAGTTCCCACCACTCTGCAACCAGTTCCCACCATTGTGCAACCAATTTGCACCACTCCGCAACCAGTTCGCACGACTCCGCAACCGGTTCGCACCACTCCGCAACCACTTCGCACCACTCCGCAACCAGTTCCCACCACTCTGCAACCAGTTCCCACCATTGTGCAACCAATTTGCACCACTCCGCAACCAGTTCGCACGACTCCGCAACCGGTTCGCACCACTCCGCAACCACTTCGCACCACTCCGCAACCAGTTCCCACCACTCTGCAACCAGTTCCCACCATTGTGCAACCAATTTGCACCACTCCGCAACCAGTTCGCACGACTCCGCAACCGGTTCGCACCACTCCGCAACCACTTCGCACCACTCCGCAACCAGTTCCCACCACTCTGCAACCAGTTCCCACCATTGTGCAACCAATTTGCACCACTCCGCAACCAGTTCGCACGACTCCGCAACCGGTTCGCACCACTCCGCAACCACTTCGCACCACTCCGCAACCAGTTCCCACCACTCTGCAACCAGTTCCCACCATTGTGCAACCAATTTGCACCACTCCGCAACCAGTTCGCACGACTCCGCAACCGGTTCGCACCACTCCGCAACCACTTCGCACCACTCCGCAACCAGTTCCCACCACTCTGCAACCAGTTCCCACCATTGTGCAACCAATTTGCACCACTCCGCAACCAGTTCGCACGACTCCGCAACCAGTTCGCACCACTTTGCAACCAGTTCGCACCACTCCGCAACCGTTTTGCACCACTTGGCAACCAGTTAGCAACACTCCGCAACCAGTTCCCACCACTCCGCAACCAGTTCCCACCACTCCGCAACCAGTTCGTACCACTCCGCAACCAGATGCACCACTCCGCAACCAGTTCACACCGCTCTGCAACCAGTTCGCACCATTCCGCAACCAGTTCGCACCACTCCGCAGCCCATTCGCACCACTCTGCAACCAGTTCATACCACATCTCATCCAGTTTGCAAAACTCCGCAACCAGTTCGCACAACTCCGCAACCAGTTCACACCACTCCGAAACCAGTTCGTACCACTCTGCAACTAGTTCGCTCCACTCTGCAACCATTTCGCACCACTCCGCAACCATTTCACACCACTCCTTAACAGGTCGCACCACTCCGTAACCAGTTCGCACCACTCTGCAAACAGTTTGCACCACTCCGCAACCAGTTCCCACCACTCCGCAACCAGTTGGCACCAATCTGCAAGCAGCTTGCACCATTCGGCAAGCAGTTCGCACCACTCCGCAACGAGTTCGCACCACTCCGCAACCAGTTTGCACCATTCCACAACCAGTTCGCACCACTCCGCAACCGGTTTGCACCACTCTGCAACCAGTTCGTACCACATCTCATCCAGTTTGCAGCACTCCGCAACAATTTCGCACCACTCCGCAACCAGTTCGCACCACTCTGAAACCAGTTTGTACCACTCCGCAACAAGTTTGCACCACTCCGCAACCAGTTTATACCACTCCGCAGCCAGTTTTCACCACTCCGCAACCAGTTCGCACCACTCTGCACTCAGTTCACACCACTCCGCAGCCAGTTTGCACCACTCCACAACAAGTTCGCACCTCTCCGCAACCAGTTCCTACCACTCCGCAACCAGTTCGCACCACTTTGCAACCAGTTCGCACCACTCCGCAACCGGTTCGCACCACTCCGGAACCGGTTCGCACCACTCCACAACCGGTTTGCACCACACCGCAACCAGTTTGCACCACTCCGCAACTAGTTCGAACCACTCCGCAACCAGTTTGCACCACGCCGCAACCAGTTGGCACCACTCCGCAACCAGTGCGCACCACTCCGCAACCCGTTTGCACCAGTCTGCAACCAGTTCGCACCACTTCGCGACCAGTTCGCACCACTCCGCAACCAGTTCGTACCACTACGCAACCAGTTTGCACCACTCCGCAACTAGTTCGAACCACTCCGCAACCAGTTTGCACCACGCCGCAACCAGTTGGCACCACTCCGCAACCAGTGCGCACCACTCCGCAACCCGTTTGCACCAGTCTGCAACCAGTTCGCACCACTTCGCGACCAGTTCGCACCACTCCGCAACCAGTTCGTACCACTACGCAACCAGTTTGCACCACTCCGCAACTAGTTCGAACCACTCCGCAACCAGTTTGCACCACGCCGCAACCAGTTGGCACCACTCCGCAACCAGTGCGCACCACTCCGCAACCCGTTTGCACCAGTCTGCAACCAGTTCGCACCACTTCGCGACCAGTTCGCACCACTCCGCAACCAGTTCGTACCACTACGCAACCAGTTTGCACCACTCCGCAACTAGTTCGAACCACTCCGCAACCAGTTTGCACCACGCCGCAACCAGTTGGCACCACTCCGCAACCAGTGCGCACCACTCCGCAACCCGTTTGCACCAGTCTGCAACCAGTTCGCACCACTTCGCGACCAGTTCGCACCACTCCGCAACCAGTTCGTACCACTACGCAACCAGTTTGCACCACTCCGCAACTAGTTCGAACCACTCCGCAACCAGTTTGCACCACGCCGCAACCAGTTGGCACCACTCCGCAACCAGTGCGCACCACTCCGCAACCCGTTTGCACCAGTCTGCAACCAGTTCGCACCACTTCGCGACCAGTTCGCACCACTCCGCAACCAGTTCGTACCACTACGCAACCAGTTTGCACCACTCCGCAACCCGTTCGCACCACTCCGCAACCAGTTCGCACCACTCTGCAACCAGTTCGCACCACTTCGCGACCAGTTCGCACCACTCCGCAACCAGTTCACACCACTCCGCATCCAGTTTGCACCACTCGGCAACCAGTTCGCACCACGCTGCACCCAGTTCCACCACTACGCAACCAGATCAAACCACTCCGCAACCAGTTCGCACCACACTGCAGCCAGTTCGCACCACTCCGAGACCACTTCGCACCACTCTGCAACTAGTTCGCACCACTCCCCAACCAGTTTGCACCACTCCGCAACCAGTTTGCACCACACCGCAACCAGTTCGCACCACTCCGCAACCAGTTCGCACCACTCGGCAACCAGTTCGCACCACTCCGCAACCAGTTCCCACAACTCTGCAACCAGTTCGCACGACTTCACAACTGGTTCTCACCACTCCGCAAGCAGTTCGCACCACTCCTCAACAAGTTGGCACCAATCCGCAACCTGTTCGCAGCACTGTGCTTGCAGTTCGCAGCACTCTGCAACCAATGCGCACCACTCCACAACCAGTTCACACCACTCTGCAACCAGTTCACACCACTACGCAACCAGTTTGCACCGCTCCGCAACCAGTTCGCACCACTCCGCAACCAGTTTGCACCACTCCGCCACCATTTTGCACTACTCCGCAACCAGTTAGCACCACTCCGTAACCAGTTCCCACCACTCCGCAACCTGTTTGTACCACTCTACAACCAGTTCGCACCACTCTGCAACCAGTTCGCACCACTCCGCAACCAGTTTGCACCACTCCACAACCAGTTCGCACCACTCCGCATCCAGTTCGCACCCCTCCAAAACCAGTTCATACCACTCTGCGCCCAGTGCCTCCACTGCGCAACCAGATCAAACCACTCCGCGACCAGTTCGCACCACACCGCAGCCAGTTCGCACCACTCTGCGACCAGTTCTCACCACTCCGCAACCAGTTCGCACCACGCTGCACCCAGTTCCACCACTCCGCAACCAGATCAAACCACTCCGCGACCAGTTCGCACCACACCGCAGCCAGTTCGCACCACTCTGCGACCAGTTCTCACCACTCCGCAACCAGTTCGCACCACGCTGCACCCAGTTCCACCACTCCGCAACCAGATCAAACCACTCCGCGACCAGTTCGCACCACACCGCAGCCAGTTCGCACCACTCTGCGACCAGTTCTCACCACTCCGCAACCAGTTCGCACCACGCTGCACCCAGTTCCACCACTCCGCAACCAGATCAAACCACTCCGCGACCAGTTCGCACCACACCGCAGCCAGTTCGCACCACTCTGCGACCAGTTCTCACCACTCCGCAACCAGTTCGCACCACGCTGCACCCAGTTCCACCACTCCGCAACCAGATCAAACCACTCCGCGACCAGTTCGCACCACACCGCAGCCAGTTCGCACCACTCTGCGACCAGTTCTCACCACTCCGCAACCAGTTCGCACCACGCTGCACCCAGTTCCACCACTCCGCAACCAGATCAAACCACTCCGCGACCAGTTCGCACCACACCGCAGCCAGTTCGCACCACTCTGCGACCAGTTCTCACCACTCCGCAACCAGTTCGCACCACGCTGCACCCAGTTCCACCACTCCGCAACCAGATCAAACCACTCCGCGACCAGTTCGCACCACACCGCAGCCAGTTCGCACCACTCTGCGACCAGTTCTCACCACTCCGCAACCAGTTCGCACCACGCTGCACCCAGTTCCACCACTCCGCAACCAGATCAAACCACTCCGCGACCAGTTCGCACCACACCGCAGCCAGTTCGCACCACTCTGCGACCAGTTCTCACCACTCCGCAACCAGTTCGCACCACGCTGCACCCAGTTCCACCACTCCGCAACCAGATCAAACCACTCCGCGACCAGTTCGCACCACACCGCAGCCAGTTCGCACCACTCTGCGACCAGTTCTCACCACTCCGCAACCAGTTCGCACCACGCTGCACCCAGTTCCACCACTCCGCAACCAGATCAAACCACTCCGCGACCAGTTCGCACCACACCGCAGCCAGTTCGCACCACTCTGCGACCAGTTCTCACCACTCCGCAACCAGTTCGCACCACGCTGCACCCAGTTCCACCACTCCGCAACCAGATCAAACCACTCCGCGACCAGTTCGCACCACACCGCAGCCAGTTCGCACCACTCTGCGACCAGTTCTCACCACTCCGCAACCAGTTCGCACCACGCTGCACCCAGTTCCACCACTCCGCAACCAGATCAAACCACTCCGCGACCAGTTCGCACCACACCGCAGCCAGTTCGCACCACTCTGCGACCAGTTCTCACCACTCCGCAACCAGTTCGCACCACGCTGCACCCAGTTCCACCACTCCGCAACCAGATCAAACCACTCCGCGACCAGTTCGCACCACACCGCAGCCAGTTCGCACCACTCTGCGACCAGTTCTCACCACTCCGCAACCAGTTCGCACCACGCTGCACCCAGTTCCACCACTCCGCAACCAGATCAAACCACTCCGCGACCAGTTCGCACCACACCGCAGCCAGTTCGCACCACTCTGCGACCAGTTCTCACCACTCCGCAACCAGTTCGCACCACGCTGCACCCAGTTCCACCACTCCGCAACCAGATCAAACCACTCCGCGACCAGTTCGCACCACACCGCAGCCAGTTCGCACCACTCTGCGACCAGTTCTCACCACTCCGCAACCAGTTCGCACCACGCTGCACCCAGTTCCACCACTCCGCAACCAGATCAAACCACTCCGCGACCAGTTCGCACCACACCGCAGCCAGTTCGCACCACTCTGCGACCAGTTCTCACCACTCCGCAACCAGTTCGCACCACGCTGCACCCAGTTCCACCACTCCGCAACCAGATCAAACCACTCCGCGACCAGTTCGCACCACACCGCAGCCAGTTCGCACCACTCTGCGACCAGTTCTCACCACTCCGCAACCAGTTCGCACCACGCTGCACCCAGTTCCACCACTCCGCAACCAGATCAAACCACTCCGCGACCAGTTCGCACCACACCGCAGCCAGTTCGCACCACTCTGCGACCAGTTCTCACCACTCCGCAACCAGTTCGCACCACGCTGCACCCAGTTCCACCACTCCGCAACCAGATCAAACCACTCCGCGACCAGTTCGCACCACACCGCAGCCAGTTCGCACCACTCTGCGACCAGTTCTCACCACTCCGCAACCAGTTCGCACCACGCTGCACCCAGTTCCACCACTCCGCAACCAGATCAAACCACTCCGCGACCAGTTCGCACCACACCGCAGCCAGTTCGCACCACTCTGCGACCAGTTCTCACCACTCCGCAACCAGTTCGCACCACGCTGCACCCAGTTCCACCACTCCGCAACCAGATCAAACCACTCCGCGACCAGTTCGCACCACACCGCAGCCAGTTCGCACCACTCTGCGACCAGTTCTCACCACTCCGCAACCAGTTCGCACCACGCTGCACCCAGTTCCACCACTCCGCAACCAGATCAAACCACTCCGCGACCAGTTCGCACCACACCGCAGCCAGTTCGCACCACTCTGCGACCAGTTCTCACCACTCCGCAACCAGTTCGCACCACGCTGCACCCAGTTCCACCACTCCGCAACCAGATCAAACCACTCCGCGACCAGTTCGCACCACACCGCAGCCAGTTCGCACCACTCTGCGACCAGTTCTCACCACTCCGCAACCAGTTCGCACCACGCTGCACCCAGTTCCACCACTCCGCAACCAGATCAAACCACTCCGCGACCAGTTCGCACCACACCGCAGCCAGTTCGCACCACTCTGCGACCAGTTCTCACCACTCCGCAACCAGTTCGCACCACGCTGCACCCAGTTCCACCACTCCGCAACCAGATCAAACCACTCCGCGACCAGTTCGCACCACACCGCAGCCAGTTCGCACCACTCTGCGACCAGTTCTCACCACTCCGCAACCAGTTCGCACCACTGGGCAACCATTTCGCACCACTCCGCAACCAGTTTGCACCACTCCGCAACCAGTTCGCACCACTCGGCAACCAGTTCGCACCATTCCGCAACCACTTCGCACCACTCTGCAACCCGTTCGCACCACTCCGCAACCACTTTGTCCAACATCTCATCCAGTGCACACCACTCCCAGCCAGTTTGCACCACTCCGCAACCAGTTTGCACCTCTCCGCAACCAGTTTGTACCACTCCACAACCAGTTCGCACCACTCCAAAACCAGTTCGTACCACTCCGCAACCAGGTCGCACCACTCTGCAACCAGTTCGCACCACTCCGCAGCCAGTTCACACCACTCCGCAACCAGTTCGCACCACTCCGCAACTAGTTGGCACCACTCCGCAATCAGTTTGCACCACTCCGCAACCAGTTCGCACCACTCTCCAACCAGTTTGCACCACTGCGCAACAAGTTCGTACCAATCTGCAACCAGTTCGCACCACTCCGCGACCAGTTTACACCACTCCGCAACTTGTTTGCACCATTCTGCAACCAGTTTGCACCACTCCGCAACCGGTTTGCACCACTCTGCAACCAGTTCGCACTACTGCGCAACCAGTTCGCACCACTCCGCAACCAGTTCGCTCCACTCCGCAACCAGTTCGCACCTCTCCCCAACCAGTTAGCACCACTCCGCAACCAGTTACCACCACACCGCAACCTGTTCGCACCACTCCGCAACCAGTTTGCACCACTCGGCAACCAGTTCGCACCACTCCGCAACCAGTTCGCACCACTCCGCAACCAGTTCCCAGCACTCCTAAACCAGTTTGCACCACTCTGAAACCAGTTTGCACCACTCCGCAACCAGTTCACACTTATCAGCAACCAGTTCGCACCACATCGCAACCAGTTTGCACCACTCCGCAATCAGTTCATACCACTCAACAACCAGCTTGCACCACTCCGAAACCAGTTGGCACCACTCTGCAACCAGTTCGCACCACTCCGCAACCAGTTTGCACCACTCCGGAACAAGTTTGCACCACTTCGCAACCAGTTCCCACCACTGTACAACCAGTTCGCACCACTCCACAACCAGTTTGTACCACTCTGAAACCAGTTCGTACCACTCCGCAACCAGTTCGCACCACTTCGCAACGAGTTCGCATCACTCCGCAACCAGTTTGCATCACTCCGCAACCAATTCAAACCAATCTGTAACCAGTTTGCACTACTAAGAAACACGTTCGCACCACTCAACCACCAGTTCGCACCACTCCGCAACCTGTTCGCACCACTCTGCAACCAGTTTGCACCACTCCGCAATCAGTTGGCACCACTCCGCAACCAGTTTGTACCACTGCTTAACCAGTTCGCACCACTCCGCAACCAGTTTGCACCACTCCGCAACCAGTTAGCACCACTCCGCCACCTGTACGCACCACTCCGCAACCAGTTTGCACCTTTCCACAACCAGTTCACACCACTCTGCAACCAGTTTGCACCACTCTGAAACCAGTTCGCACCACTCCGCAACCAGTTCGCACCACTATGCAACCAAAACACACCACTCACCAACCCGTTTGCACCACTCCGCAACCAGTTTGCACCACTCCGCATCCAGTTTGCACCACTCTGCAACCAGTTCGCACCACTCTGCAACCAGTTCCACCACTGCGCAACAAGATCCAACCACTCCGCAACCAGTTTGCACCACACCGCAGCCAGTTCGCACCACTCCGCGACCACTTCGCACCACTCGGCAACTAGTTCGCACCACTCCGCAACTACTTTGCACCACACCGCAACCAGTTTGCACCACTCCGCAACCAGTTCGCACCACTCTGCAACAAGTTGGCACCACTCCGCAACCACTTCGCACCACTCCACAACCAGTTCCCACAACTCCGCAACCAGTTCGCACCACTACACAACCGGTTGTCACCACTCCGCAAGCAGTTTGCAGCACTCATTAACAAGTTTGCACCAATCCGCAACCTGTTCGCAGCACTGTGCACGCAGTTTGCACCACTCTGCAACTGGTGCACACCACTCCACAATTAGTTCACACCACTCCGCAACCAGCTCGCACCACTCTGCAACCAGTTCGCACCACTCCGCAACCAGTTCGCACCACTCCGCAACCAGGTCATACCACTCCGCAACCAGTTCGCACCACTCCGCAACCAGTTCGCACCAGTCCCCAACCAGGTGGCACCGCCTCGCAACCAGTTCACAGCACTCTGCAACGAGTTCGCACCCCTCCGCAACCATTTCGCGCCACTGTGCAACCAGGTAGCACCACTCCGTAACCAGTTCACACCACTCCGCAACCTTTTCTCACCACTCCGCAACCAGTTCGCACCACTCTGCAACCAGTTCGCACCACTCCGCAACCAGTTTGCACTAATCCGCAAGCAGTTGGCACCACTCCGCAACCAGTTCACAACACTCCAAAACCAGTTCGTACCACTCCGCAACCAGTTCGCACCACTTTGCAACTAGTTCGCACCACTCTGCAACCAGTTCACACCACTCCACAACCAGTTCGCACCACTCCACAACCAGTTCGCACCACTCTGGAACCAGTTCGCACCACTCAGTAGCCAGTTTGCACCACTTCGCAACCAGTTGGCACCACTCCGCAACCGTGCACAGAGAGTGGTGCCAAAGGATGCATACGTCACTGAATATGACCAATGAAGTCCACTCTGCGTGGTCAACATTGACAACACATAACACGATTCACAAATGGTCAAAAGGAGAGAAAATGGTTTAAGAACCCTATGTATGGACGAGAAATGACAAATAACTTCAATAAGAAGTGGCATGGTGTAGCTACTACGCACACCGAGCAACGAAACTAGGCATATGTCACTGACCATGACCAAACAATGTCAAGATGGGTGGTCAACGTTCATAACCCATAACACGAGTCATAAATCGTCAGAGGGGGAAACAATGGTTTCGGAATTTTAGTTTTCAACTAGCAAGTACAACGACCTTCAATAAGTACTAGCACGGTGGAGCTACCATGCACATTGACCTGCAAAAGAAGGCATATGTACTGCCTTTGACCAAAGAAATCCGCTGTGTGTGGTCAACGTTTACAACTAACAATGTGGATCACAAATGGTCAGAGTGGGAAAGGATGGTTTGGGAACACCAGGTATCAACTAGCAAGCACAAGGACCTTGAATAAGTAGTGGCACGGTGTGGCTACCATGTACAATGACCAACCAAAGTAGGCATATGTCACTGACCATGACCAAAGAACATCACCATGTGTGGTCAACTTTGACGACTCATAACACGTGTCACAAATGGTCAGAGAGGGAAACAATGGTTTGCGACTGCTAGTTATGAACTAGCAAATACAAAGACCTTCAAGATGCAGTGGCAAAGTGTGGCTTCCATGCGCAGTGACCAACCAAAAAATGCATATGTCACTGACCACGACCAAAGAATAGCACGTCATGTGGCAACGTTGACAACTTACAACAAGGGTCATTGATAGTCGGAGGGGGTAAAAATGGGTTGGGAACACTAGCTATCTACTAAAAAGCACAAAGACCTTCAATACGCAGTGATACGGTGTGGCAACCATGTACAGTGACAAACCAAAGTAGGCGTATGCCACTAACTATGACCAAAATGATTTCACAGTGTGTGGTCAACGTTGAAAACTAATAACACGATTCACAAATGGTTAGAGGGGGAGACAATAGGATGGGAATACTAGTTATCAACTAGCAAGTACAAATACCTTCAACAAGTAGTGGCACGGTGTGGCTAGCTCACACAGTGACCAACCAAAGGATGCATACATCACTAATTATGACCAAAGACATCCGCTATGTGTAGTCAACATTGACAACTCATAACACAAGTCACAAATAGTCAGAGGGAGAGACAATGGTTTGGGAAGCCTGTATATTGACTAGAAAGGACAAAGAACTTCAATAAGTTGTGGCATGGTGTGGCTACTATGCACGCCGAACAACCAAACTAGGCATATGTCACTGACCATGACCAAAGAATTTCAATATGGGTGGTCAACGTCCACAACCCATAACACGAGTCACAAATGGTCAGAGGGGGAAACAATGGTTTCGGAAAAAGAGTTTCTAGCTAGCACGTACAATGACCTTCAATAAGTAGTACCACGGTGTGGCTACCATGCACAATGAACGACCAAAGTAGGCATATGTTCTGCCTTTGACCAAAGAATGTCATTATGTGTGGTCAACTTTGACAACTCATAACAGGAGTCACAAATGGTCAAGGGGAAAATAATGGTTTGTAAATACTAGTTATCAACTAGCAAGTACAAAGACCTTCAATATGCAGTAGCACAGTGTGGCAACCATGCACAGGGACAAACCAAGGTATGCACATGTCACTAACCATGACCAAAAAATTTCAATTCATGTGGTCAACGTCGACAACTCCCAACAAGAGTCGCAGATAGTCAGATGGGGGTAACAATGGTTTGGGAACACTAGCTATCAACTAGAAATCACAAAGACCTTCAATACGTAGTGACACGGTGTGGCAACCATGTACAGTGACAAACCAAAGTAGGCATATGCCACTACCCATGACCAAAGGAATTTCACAGTGTGTGGTCAACATTGAAAACTCATAACACGAGTCACAAATTTTCAGAAAGGGAGACAATGGGTTGGGACCACTAGTTATCAACTAGCAAGTACAAAGACCTCCAACAAGTAGTGGCATAGTGTGGCTAGCGTGCACAGTGACCAACCAAAGGATGCATACGTCACTGACTATGACCAAAGAAGTTCACTATGTGTGGTCAACATTGACAACTCATAACACGAGTCACAAATGGTCAGAGGGAGAGACAATGGTTTGGGAACCCTATGTATTGACTAGAAAGGACAAAGAACTTAAATAAGCAGTGGCACGATGTGGCTACTATGCACGCTGAACAACCAAAATAGGCATATGTCACTGACCATGACCAAAGAAGTTCAATATGGGTGGTCAGCGTTCACAGCCCATAACACAAGTCACAAATGGTGAGAGGGGGAAACAATGGATTCGGAATATTCTTTTTCAACTAGCAAGTACAACGACCTTCAATAAGTAGTAGCACGATGTAGCTACCATGCACAATGACAGGCCAAAGTAGGCATATGTACTGCCTTTGACCAAAAGAATCCGCTGTGTGTGGTCAACGTTGACAACTCATAATGCGAGTCACAAAAGGTCAGAGGGGGAAATGATGGTTTGGGAACACCAGGTATTAAATAGCAAGCACAAGGACCTTCATCAAGTAGTGGCACGGTATGGCTGTCATGTACAATGACCAACCAAAGTAGGCATATGTCACTGACCATGACCAAAGAATGTCACTATGTGTGGTCAACTTTGACGGCTCATAACACGAGTCACAAATGGTCAGAGGGGGAAACAATGGCTTGTAAACACTAGTTATCCACTAGCAAGTACAAATACCTTCAATATGTAGTTGCACAGTGTGGCTACCATGCACAGTGACCAACCAAAACATGCATATGTCACTGACCAGGACCAAAGAATTTCACTTCATGTGGTCAACGTTGACAACTCACAACAAGATTCACAGATAGTCAGAGGGGATAACAATGGTTTGGGAACATTAGCTATCAACTAGAAAGCACAAAGACCTTCAATACGGAGCGACACGACGTGGAAACCATGTACTGTGACAAACCAAAGTATGCATATGCACTGACAATGACCAAACAAATTTTATAGTGTGTGGTCAATGTTGAAAACTCATAACACGAGTCACAAAAAGTCAGAGGGGGAAACAATGGATTGGGAACACTAGTTATCAACTAGCAAGTACAAAGACCCTTGACAAGTAGTGGCACGGTACAGCTAGCATGCACAGTGACCAGCCAAAGGATGCATACGTCACTGACTATGACCAAAGAAGTCCACTATGTGTGGTCATTATCGACAACTCATAACACGAGACATACACCATAGGTGCACAAGATACACCATAGGTGCATGAGATAAACTATATGTGCATGGGATACACCATAGGCGCATGAGATATACCATAGGCGCATGAGATACACCATAGGCGCATGCGATACACCATAGGAACATGAGACACACCATAGGCACATGAGATACACCATAGGCAGATGGGATATACCATAGGCACAAGAGATGCATCATAGGCACATGAGACACACCATAGGCACATGATATACACCATAGGTGTATGAGACACATCATAGGTACATGCGATACACCACATGCACATGAGATTCACCATAGGTGCATGAAATGCACCATATGCACATGAGATAAACCATAGGCACATGAGATACACCATATGCACATGAGATATGCCATAGGTGCATGCGATACACCATAGGCACATGAGATACACCACAGGCGCATGCGATACACCATATGCGCATGAGATACACAATAGGCACATGGGAAATACCATAGGTAACTGAGATACACCACAGGGACATGACATACACCATAGGTGCATGAGATACACCGTAGGCACATGCGATGCACCATAGGTGCATGCGATACACCATATGCGCATGAGATACACAATAGGCACATGGGAAATACCATAGGTAACTGAGATACACCACAGGGACATGACATACACCATAGGTGCATGAGATACACCGTAGGCACATGCGATGCACCATAGGTGCATGCGATACACCATATGCACATGAGACACACCATAGGCCGATGAGATACACTATAGGCATATGAGATTCACCATAGGAGCATGAGATACACCATAGGCGCATGAGATACACCATAGGCGCATGAGATATACCATAGGCGCATGAGATATACGATATGTGCATGAGATACACCATAGGTGCATGAGATACACCATAGGCACATGAGATATACCATATGCAGATGAGATACACCATAGGCGCATGAGATACACCATATGCACATGAGACACACCATAGGTACATGAGATACATCATAGGCACATGAGATACACCATAGGCACATGACATAAACCATAGACCCATGAGATACACCATAGGCGTATGAGATATACCATCGGCACATGAGATACATCATAAGCGCATGAGATACACCATAGGTGCATGAGATACACCATGGGCGTATGAGATAATAACAGGTATCCTACTTGCACCCTACTTGCACCCCGATTGCGTCCTAGTTGCGCCCTACTTGCGTCCTAATTCTGCCTTAGTTGTGCCCTACCTGTGCCATACCTGCGCCATACCTACGCCCTACTTGCGCCATTATTTGCGCCATAGTTGCACCCTAGTTGCGTCCTACTTACACCCTACTTGCGCCCTACTTGCGCCCTACTTGTACCCTAGTTGCACCCTACCCGCGCCCTAGTTGCGCCCAAGTTGCACTCAACTTGCGTCCTAATTGTGCCCCTGTTGCGCCCTACTTGCGCCCTAGTTGCACCCTCCCCGTGTCATAACTGCATCCTAGTTGTGCCCTAGTTGCGCCGTAGTTGCGCCCTAGTTGTGCCCTAGTTCCGCCCTACTTGCGCCCTAGTTGTGCCCTTTATGCGTCCTAATTGCGCTCTAATTGCACCCGTGTTGCACCCTACCTGTACCATACCTGCGCCATACCTGTACCCTACTTGCACTCTAGTTACACCCTAGTTACGCCTTAGTTGCGCCCTACTTGCGCCCTACTTGTGCCCTAGTTGTACCCTACCTGCGCCAGTCCTGCGCCATACCTGCGCCCTAGTTGCACCCTAGTAACAACCTAGTTTTTGTCAGAATAATGCAATGAGGGATGACGGCAAGAGCAGAAGCAAGCAGAAGTAATGAAGCAGGCAGAAGTGACGGAAGCAGAGCGGTGAGTGCGGGCCCAAGGAGTTAGTTGCAGGGTCGCAAAAGGACGCGAGGCACTGTAGCTCCAAGGTAGACCGAGTGCAGATGAGAGAACTTGAGAGCGAAGCGAGGGAAGCGTCGAAAGCGAAAGGTTGAGGGTGGCGAAGCAAAGAGCCGTGAGGAGACAGTGGTGTGCAAAGGCAATATAGGCAAGAAGCGAGTAGAGCGAGAACACGGCGGCAAAGCCGCAGAACCAACGGGAACAGAATGGACATAACTGTTCTGGTTAGGGGTGTGAGGGAATGAACGTCCTTGCTATATAGCACAAAACAGATGGAAAAGCATGGAAAGGTAACAGCTTCTTTTGCGCTAGCCGGACGCGCTTCTGGAGATTCCGCTTGTTAGGGGATTCCTCGGTAAGAAGTCCTTTGGTCGGTCAATGACCGTAAAACAGCTAGAGAGGTGACCAATGTGGTTTTGGCCAGAGCTGAACTGTTATTGAGAATCTATCTTGGGGTGCATTGTGCTCTATCAGATTTTTATTCCGACACCCCGCGTGAATCTGACAGATCACCTGTGTGAGTAGGTTCGTTCCAGGGTAAGGGAGCTGCCTAAGCCCCAAGAAGAAAGAAAGTGAGACCACATGTCTCCGAGGTCTTCTGGTTGTGCGTCGATGAGAGCATGGTAGGTCCTGTGCATGACAGTTTTCAGTTCCTGGCGCACTTGCTGATTGACTTCAGCATACGATTCAGCCCATTGTTCTGGTAATCCAAGGTAGAGTCGGTCACCAAACACACAGTCTGTTACGCCATGGTGCAGCAGAAGGACTGGATAGGGGGACATGTACACCTGTTTGACCCACTCTTGTGTTTGTCTCCGTCCTTCCTGTCGGGCAAAGGAGGGCAAAGAGTCAATTGCTCCTGCTAGTGTAGAGAGGATTGCCATGCTGGTGCAGACGCCTTTGAGCAAGTGTTGCCACCACCCCTGCTCAAGAATTCTGTGCCAAAGCATTAGGGTAGTGTGGGCCGTTCTGAAGTGATGATGGTAGGAGGGATGCACAAGTGGTCAAAGTTGAGCACAAACTGCCTCAAACGTGATCTGCTGGATATTCACAGTGTAGTCGTCCGAGGACAAGCTGTGTGTATCGATGCTGTACTCGATGGGACCTGGAAGAAGGTTGATGAATGCATTTCCGCGAACTGATCATCCAACAGCCCGGAGTAGGACAGAGGCTGCCCATGTATGAACGTTGGAACCATCTTCGGCCAGTATGTCAATGGGGGGTACTTGGGGAGGACGTAGAGCAGCCATGGTGGTGATGGGAGGTGCCGAGTTCAGGTAGTTGATGGCAGGATGTGGCAGGAGATGTTGCCCGGACAACAAAGTGGGCACAGGGGTGGAACTGCGTGCGCTGTAGGACGGTTTGACGAGGGGCGTAGTCACCGCGAGATTGGCGGTTTGACCGGGCTGCTCTGTCTGCCGAGCAGACGCTGAAGGTAGATGATGGAAGAGGAATGCTGGATGATAGAGTGAGCGCACGGGCAGAACCACGTGCTTTGCGGAAGTTGTCGGTGTGGGCGCAGGTCCTCGCGCAACGAGCGATGCAACCAGGCGGATCCTTGTGCCGAGCGGATGATATTGGAGTGATCGGATTGAGACGGAGGCAACTGATGAATGAGTGGGTCCAGGGGAAAAACCACATGCGCTTTTGCAATAGAGGGGTAGAATGTGGAAAGGGGAGGGTAGGTGCCAACGCGCCACGAGAAATCTGTTGCCGACGTGGGTGCAGGCTGCTGCGAAGCAATCAGCGAGCTCGTGCAGGTCCTTGTGCTGGCCACAGATGCAGATGACGATTCAACGGAGGCTGATGAAATAGGAGTGGACGCAGGGGCAGAACCACTTGCGCTGATGACAAAGGCTAATGACAAAGACTGAGGCTGAGGTGCAAATACTGCTGATAACGATGAGGTTGGGAGACGACGGAAGAAGATGAGATGCGGAAAGCGGATGATGGAGATGACGATACAGACAAAGAGCGACACGAGGAAGGCAGATGAGGCTGACGAAGGAGGCTGAGGCAAAGAAAATGAAGAGGGCTGAGGGCGGCAGAGGAAGATGCGGATGAGCAAGAGAAAGGTTGTTGATCAGGTGGCGGAGATGGAAGATGGAGGTTAGAGAGAGAAGAGGGTGGCAAGGAAGGAGGTGGTGCGCGACAACCAAGTACTCTGGTTTTCAGGAGAGTGACGGCTTGTTCCCCAGTTGGCTCGAGACCGACGGACAGGGAGACTGGTGGTGTCCGATATCCTGGCAGCTATAGAAAGTCAGTTGCAGCAGAGGAGGTCATACGGCGAGCAGAGACACTAGTGTGCTGATGTCAGGAGAGTGACAACTTGTTCCCTAGATGGCCCGCAATGGGAGCAGGAAGACTGGATGTGTCCGATGTCCTGACAGCGAGAGTTGTACTACTTTGGCTGACAATGTGAGAAGGCAGTGCAAGGATGCGGCGCAACGGAACGGATGCAAGGAGGCTGACGCCGATGGGACAAATGGAGCAAATGAGACTGATGAGAGGAGAGGAGAAAGGCGGAGGTGCTTGCGAGGTTGCGAAGATGAGGGCCGGTAGACGACAGATGGCAGGAAGCTTCCAAGAAGGTGACAGCAAGCAGCGACTCAAGAGCTGCTTGCGGCTGTTGTGAGCGACGAGTCACCAAGTGTTGACCACGGACGCGGAATTGGCGCATAGCCTTCTAAGGATGACGAGACGTTTTTTTCAACGCGAAGAGCACTTCAAGTGGTGCTGCTGATGTCAGCTATGGATGAAGCGGAGAGGCATGAAGTGGCGGTGACGACGGCGGAGGAGTGCAGACTTGAGAAGGGACGCAATGGTGGTGGCAAAGCGATGACTCGGTCACGAGGCACCAGGTGATGTCGCCTGATGCTCTGATACCATGTCAAAAGAATGCAAACAAGGAGGCCGGCAGGAGTAGAAGCAAGCAGAAGCAATTAAGCAGGCAGAAGTGATGGAAGAAGAGCGGTGAGTGCACGTCCAAGGAGTTAGTCGCAGGGCTACAAAAGGACGCGAGGCACTGGAGCTCCAAGGTAGACAAAGTCCAGATGAGAGAACTCGAGAGCGAAGCGAGGGAAGCGAAAGGTTGAGGGTGGCGAAGAAAAGAGCCGTAAAGAGACAGTGGTGTGTGAAGGCAATGGAGGCGAGAAGCGAGTAGAGCGAGAACACGGTGGCAAAGCCGCGGAACCAAAGGAAACAGGATGAACAGAACTGTTCTGGTTAGGGGTGCGAGGGAATGAACATCCTCGATGTATACAACAGAACAGCCAGAAAAGCATGGAACGGTAACGGCTTCTTCTGCGCTAGCCGGACGCGCTTGCGGATATTCCGCTTATTAGGGGATTCCTTGGTAAGAAGTTCCTTTGTCTGTCAATGACCGTAAAAGGGCTAGAGAGAGTCATGACCGAGGTGGTTCTGGTCGGAGCTAAACCGTTATTTAGAATTTATCTTGGGGTGCATTGTGCTTTGTCAGATTCATGTTCCGATAGTTTTGTCCTACTTGCGTCCTAGTTGCGCCCTACTTGCACCCTAGTTCCACCCTAGATGCACCCTACTTGCGTCCTACTTGCACCCTAATTGTACCCTTGCTACGTCCTACCCGCGCTATACCTGCGTCCTAGTTGCGTCCTAGTTGCAACCTACCTGCGTCCTACCTGTGCCATACCTGCGCACTACTTGCGCCCTAGTTGCACCCTCATTGCGCCTTGCCCGCACCATACCTGCGTCCTAGTTGCGTCCTATCTACGCCCTCGTTGCACCCTATCTGGGCCCTATCCACGCCATACCTGCGCCGTAGTTGCGCCCTAGTTGTGCCCGAGTTACGCCCTACTTGCGCCCTAGTTGTACCCTACTTGCACCATACTTGCGTCCTACTTGCGCCCTAGTTGCACCCTACATGTGCCATGCCTGCGCCCTCTTTACACCCTAGTTGCGTCCTACTTGCGCCCTACTTGCACCCTACTTGCGCCCTAGGTTCACCCTATTTGTGCCCTAGTTGTGCCCTGCTTGCGCCCTAATTGCGCCCTAGTTTTTCCTTACATGCGCTATTCCTGCACCATACCTGCGGCCTACTTGGGCCCTAGTTGCGCCCTAGTTGCACCCTACTTGCGCCCTACTTGCACCCTACTTGCGCCCCAACTGCACCCTACCTGCACCCTACTTACGCCCTAGTTGCACCCTAGTTGCACCCTAGTTGTGCCCTACTTGCGCCCTACCTGCGCCCTAGTTGCACCCTACTCGTGCCTTTGTTGCGCCCTAGTTGCGCCATACTTGCGTCCTAGTTGCACCCTAGTTGTGTCCTACTTGCGCCCTAGTTGCGCCCTTGTTGCGCCCTACTTGCACCCTGATTGCGCCCTTGTTGCACCCTACCTGCACCATACCTGCGTCATACATGCGCCCTAGTTGCGCCCTAGTTGTGCGCTCATTGCGCCCTAGTTTCACCCTAATTGTGCCCTACTTGCGTCCTACTTGCACCCTACCCACGCCATACCTACGCCCTAGTTGCACCCTAATTGTGCCCTTGTTGCGTCCTAGTTACGCCCTACTTGCGCCCTACTTTTGCCCTAGTTGCGCCCTAGTTGTGCCCTAGTTGCGCCCTACTTGCACCCTAGTTGCGTCCTTGTTGTACCTTAACCACGCCATACCTGCGCCATACCTGCGCCCTAGTTGCGCCCTAGTTGTGCCCTAGTTATGCCCTAGTTGCACCCTACTTGCGCCCAACTAGCGCCCTAGTTGTGCCCTAGTTGCACCCTACTTTTGCCCTAGTTGCGCCATACTTGCGCCCTAATAGCGACCTAATCATGCCAAACTTGCGCCCTGGTTGTGCAAGTTTCCTCGAGTGCTCATCTCCAGCCTCTCCGTGACAAAGGAACCACATCTTCTGTCGACTCCAATCCGGGAAAACTTGTCTATACGCACGTCGCACGCACTCATGTACCCCAGGGAGCTGACTCCCGCCCCTACATCCGCTCAAAACATCCATGGCCTCTGCCCTCGAGCATACGACGTATGCTCCTCCAAGCGCGCGTCTCCAGGCTCTCCGAGACTAAGGGGCCGGATTGTTGGCCGACTCAAAATCGTGTGGCTACTATGCACACCAAACAACCAAACTATGCGTATGTCACTAACCATGACCAAAGAATTTCAATATGGGTGGTCAACGTTCACAACCCATAACACGAGTCACAAATGGTCAGAGGGGAAGTAATGGTTTCGGAATAGAAGTTCTCAACGAGCAAGAACAACGACCTTCAATAAGAAGTAGCACGGTATAGCTACCATGCACAATGACTGGCTAAAGAAGGCATATGTACTGCCTTTGACCAAAGAAATCCGCTGTATGTGGTCAGCTTTGACAACTCATAATGCAAGACACAAATGGTAAGAGGGGGAAACAATGGTTTGGGAACACTAGGTATCAACTAGCAAGCACAAGGACCTTCAGTAAGTAGTGGCACGGTGTGGCTACCATGTACAATGACCAACCAAAGTAGCAATATGTCAGTGACCATGACCAACGAATGTCACTACGTGTGGTCAACTTTGACAACTCATAACACGAGTCATAAATGGTCAGGGGGGGGGGGAAACATTGGTTTGTCAATACTAGTTATCGACTAGCAAGTACAAAGACCTTCAATAGGCAGTGGCAGAGTGTGGCTACCATGCACATTAACCAACCAAAGTATGCATATGTCACTGACCATGACCAATCAGTTTCACTTCATGTGGTCAATGTTGACAACTCACAACAAGAGTCACATATACTCAAAGGGGAACACAATGATTTGAAAAACTAGCTATCAACTAGAAAGCACAAAGACCTTCAATACATAGTGACACGGCGTGGTAACCATGTACAGTGACAAACCAAAGTCAGCATATGCCACCAACCATGACCAAATGAATTTCACAGTGTGTGGTCAACGTTGTAAGCTCAAAACACGAGTCACAAATGGTCAGAGGAAGAGGCAATGGTTTGGGAACCCTATGTATTGAATAGAAAGCAGTGTTGACCTTGGGCCATCGGACATTGACGCCCATCCATGCCCATCGGTCCATCGATGGACCTGTCTCAAGGGACATCAATGTGACTCTACATGTAAGTGCCTAAAATGGCCACCAATTCCTAGAAAGCAGTGGTCATGAACACCAAAAAAAAATAGTTGAAAATCGGCACACTTTCAAAGAACACAGTTGTAATCGACAAAGGGTTCGGTTGGACACGACCATTAGTTCAACGGTTTCGATCGAAAAGAAAACCATCGATCTTGCAATGCATCCCACGGCTACGATATCCTAGGAGGAGGATATTGACTGGTCACGAGGTAATGCACGTAGCCATGAAAGCAGAATATATGTTGACGTGTTGCCAGGTTGGTAAAATGCATGGCTGTGATTGGGACGTAGCATATTTCCTAGCCGCTGGACAACATGGACGTTGATGTGCTTTGCCATGTGGAGATGCCACATGGCATGCCCAGTGGGCTGATTCAGGCCTACTATGCCACATGGGAAGTACACATGTTGAGAACCATACAGTTGTATGAGGATATGAAAAACAAAAATCCAAAAAAATGCCGTGACTCAAACTCGTCATCGTTAGGGTTTTCCGGTAATTCAGGGGTCCCCTGGTGTCCGAGGGGCTGCTAGGTCTCTCGGTCAGCCTGGAATTTGCGCTGTGTTCCCATCGGCATCGATGGGATATCGATGCCGATCGATGTCCCGATGTCGATGGAGGGGCCCTCCATCAAACACCGAGGACAACTATGCTAGAAAGGATTAAGAACTTCAATAAGTAGTGGCACGGTGTAGCTACCATGCACAATGACCGGACAAAGTATGCATATGTACTGCCTTTGACCAAAGAATTCCGCTGTGTGTGGTCAACAATGAGAACTCATAATACGAGTCACAAATAGTCAGAGGGGGAAACGATGGTTTCGGAACACGAGGTATCAGATAGCAAGCAGAATGACCTTCAATAAGTAGTGGCATGGTGTGGCTACCATGTACAATGACCAACCAAAGTAGGCATATGTCACTAACTAAGACCAACGAATGTCACTCTGTGTGGTCAACTTTTGACAACTCATAACACGAGTCACAAATGGTCAGAGGGGGAAACATTGGTTTGTGAAAACTAGTTATAGACTAGCACGTACAAAGACCTTCAATATGCACTGGCACAATGTGGATACCATGCACACTGACCAACCAGAATATGCATATGTCACTAACCATGACCAAAGAATTTAACTTCATGTGTTCAACGTTGACAACTCACAACAAGAGTCACAGATAGTTAGAGGGGGTAACAATGGGTTGGGACCACTAGCTATCCACTAGAAAATACGAAGACCTTCAGTACGTAGTGACACGGCGTGGCAACCATGTACAGTGATAAACCAAAGTAGGCATATGCAACGAACCATGACCAAAAGAATTTCACAGTGTGTGGTCAACGTTGAAAACTCACAACACGACTCACAAATGGTCAGAGGGGGGAAACAACGGCTTGGGAACACTAGTTATCAACTGGAAAGTACAAAGTCCTTCAACAAGTAGTGGCACGGTGTGGCTAGCCTGCACAGTGACCACCCAAAGGATGCATGCGTCACTGACTTTGACCAAACAAGTCCACTATGTGTGGTCAACATTGACAACTCATAACACGAGTCACAAATGGTCAGAGGGAAAGACAATGCTTTTGGAATCCTATGTATTGGCTAGAAAAGAGAAAGAACTTCAATAAGTGGTGGCTTGGTTTGGCTACTATGCACACCGAACAACCAAACTAGGCATATGTCATTGACCATGACCAATGAATTTCAATATGGGTGGTCAACGTTCACAACCCATAACACAACTAAAAAATGGTCAGAGGGGAAACAATGGTTTCGGAATATTAGTTTTCAACTAGCAAGTACAATGTCCTTCAAAAAGTAGGAGCACGGTGTGGCTACCATGTACAATGGCTGGCCATAATAGGCATATGTACTGTCTTTGCCCAAGAAAATCCGCTGTGTGTGGTCAACTTTGACAACTCATAATGCAAGTCACAAATGATCAGTGGGGGAAACAATGGTTTGGGAACACCAGGTATCAACTGGCAAGCACAAGGACCTTCAATACACAGTGACACGGCGTGGCAACCATGTACAGTGACAAACCAACGTAGGCATATGCCACTAACCATAACCAAATGAATTTCACTGTCTGTGGTCAACGTTGAAAACTTATAACACGAGTCACAAATGGTCGGAGGGGGAAACAATGGGTCGGGAACACTAGTTATAAACTAGCAAGTACAAAGACCTTTAACAAGTAGTGGCGCGGTGCGGCTAGCGTTCACAGTGATGAACTAAAGGATGCATACGTCATTGAATATGACCAAAGAAGTCCACTATGTGTGGTCAACATTGACGACCCATAACACGAGTCACAAATGGTCAGAGGGGAAGACAAAGGTTTGGGAACCCTATGTTTTGACTAGAAAGGACAAAGAACTTCAATAAGTAGTGGCATGGTTTGGCTACCATGCACAATGACCGGCCAAAGGAGGCATATGTACCGCCTTTGACCAAAGAAATCCTCTCTGTGTGATCAATGCTGACAACTCATAATACGAGTCACAAATGGTCAAAGGGAAAAAACGATGGTTTGGGAACACCAGGTATAAACTAGCAAGCACAAGGACCTTCAATAAGTAGTGGCACAGTGTGGCTACCATGTACAACGACCAACCAAAGTAGGCATATGTCACTGACCATGACCAAAGAATGTCACTACGTGTGGTCACCTTTGACAACTCATAACACGAGTCAGAAATGGTAAGACGGGGACACAATGGCTTGTAAAAACTAGGTATTGACTAGCACGTACAAAGACCTTCAATATGATGTGGCAGAGTGTGGCTACCATACATAGTGACCAACCAAAGTATGCATATGTTACTAACCATGACCAAAGAATTTCACTTCATTTGGTCAACATTGACAACTCACAACAAGAGTCACAGATAGTCAAAGGGGGTAACAATGGTGTGGGAACACTAGCTATCAACTAGAAAGCACAAAAACCTTCACAACGTAGTGACACAGCGTGGCAACCATGTACAATTACGAACCAAATTAGGCATATGTCACTAACCATGACCAACGAATGTCACTATGTGTGGTCAACGTTGACAACTCATAACACGAGTCACAAATGGCAGAGGGGGAAACAATGGTTTGTGAAAACTAGTTATTGACTAGCACGTACAAAGACCTTCAATATGCAGTGGCTTTGTATGGCTCCCATCGACAGTGACCAACCAAAGTACGAACATGTCACTGACCATGACCAAATGATTTCACTTCATGTGGTCAACGTTGATAACTCACAACAAGAGTCACAGATAGTCATAGGGGATAAGAATGGTTTGGGACGATAGCTATCAACTAGGAAGTATAAAGGCCTTCAATACGAAGGGATACGGTGTGGTAACCATGTATAGTGACAAACAAAAGGAGGCATATGCCACGAACCATGACGAAAAGAATTTCACAGAGTGTGGTCAACGTTGAAAACTCATCACACGAGTCACGAATGGTCAGAGGGGGAAACAATGGGTTGGGAACACTAGTTATCAACTAGCAAGTACAAAGACCTTCAACAAGTAGTGGCACTGTGTGGCTACCGTGTACAGTGACCAACCAAAGGATGCATACATCACTGACTATGACCAAATAAGTCCACTATGTGTGGTCAACATTGACAACTCACAACACAAATGGTCAGAAATGGTGAGATGGAGAGACAATGGTTTGGGAACCCTATGTATCCGCTAGAAAGGACAAAAAACTTCAATAACTAGTGGCACGGTGTGACTACTGTGCACACCAAACAACCAAACTAGGCTCACTGACCACGACCAAAGAATTTCAATATGGGTTGTCAACATTCACAACCCATAACACGAGTCAAAAATGGTCAGAGGGGGAAACAATGGTTTGGGAATATTAGTTTATAACTAGCAAGTACACCGACATTTAATAAGTAGTAGCACGGTGTGGCTACCATGCATAATGACCGGCAAAAGTAGGCACAGGTACTGCCTTTGACCAAAGAAATCCGTTGTGTGTGGTCACCTGTGACAACTCACAATGCAAGTCACAAACGATCAGTGGGGGAAACAATGGTTTGGGTACACCAGGTATCAACTAGCAAGCACAAGGACCTTTTATAAGTAGTGGCACGGTGTTGCCACCATGTACAATGACCAAACAATGTAGGCATATGTCACTGACCATGACCAAAGAATGTCACTATGTGTGGTCAACTTTGACAGCTCATAACACGAGTCACAAATGGTCACAGAGGGAAACAATGGGTTGTGAATACTAGTTATGGACTAGCAAGTACAAAGACCTTCAACATGTAGTGGAACAGTGTGGCTACCATACACAGTGACCAACCAAAACATGCATATGTCACTGACCATGACCAACAAATTTCACTTCATGTGGTGAACGTTGACAACTAACAACAAGAGTCACAGATAGTCAGAGGGGTAACAATGGATTGGGAACGCTAGCTATCAACAAGAAAGCAAAAAGACGTTCAATACATAGTGACACGGCGTGACAGCCATGTAGAGTGAGAAACCAAAGTAGGCATATGCCCATAATCATGACCAAGAGAAAGTCACAGTGTGTGGTCAACGTTGAAATCTCATAACACGAGTCACAAATGGTCAGAGGGGGAAACAATGGGGTGGGGACACTAGTTATCAACTAGCAAGTACAAAGACCTTCAACAAGTAGTGGCACGGTGTGGCTAGCGTGCACAATGACCAACCAAGGGATGCAAACGTCACTGACTATGACCAAAGAAGTCCACTATGTGTGGTCAACGTTGACAACTCATAACACGAGTCACAAATGGTCAGAGGGAGAGACAATGGTTTAGAAACCCTATGTACGATTAGAAAGGACAAAGAACTTCAATACGTAGTGGCACGGTGTGGCTACTATGCACAATGAACAACCAAACAAGGCATATGTCAATGACCATGACCAAAGAATTTCAATATGTGTGGTCAACGTTCACAACACATAACACGAGTCACAAATGTTCAGAGGGGGAAACAATGGTTTTGGAATATTAGTTTTCAACTAGCAAGTACTACGACCTTCAATAAGTAGTAGCACAACTAGCAAGTACTACCATGCACAATGACCGGCAAAAGTAGGCATATGTACGGCCTTTGACCAGAGAAATCCGCTGTGTGTGGTCAACGTCGAAAACTCATAATACAAGTCACAAATGGTCAGAGGAGGAAACGATGGTTTTGGAACACCAGGTATCAACTAGCATGCACAAGGACCTTCAATAAGTAGTGGCACGGTGTGGCTACCATGTACAACGACAAACCAAAGTAGGCATTTGTCACTAACCATGACCAAAGAATGTCACTACGTGTGGTCAACTTTGACAACTCATAACACGAGTAAGAAATGGTCAGAGGGGGAGACAATGGTTTGCGAGAACTAGTTATCGACTAGGACGTACAAAGACCTTCAATATGCTGTGGCACAGTGTGACTACCATGCATAGTGACCAACCAAATTATGCATATGTTACTGACCATTAACAAAGAATTTCACTTCATGTGGTCAACGTTGACAACTCACAACAAGAGTCACAAATAGTCAGAGGGGGTAACAGTGGTTTGGGAACACTAGCTATCAACTAGAAAGCACAAAAACCTTCAAAACATAGTGACATGGCGTGGAAACCATGTACAGTGACAAACCAAAGTAGGCATATGCCACGAACCATGACCAAAAGAATTTCACACTGTGTTGTCAACGTTGAAAACTCATAACACGAGTCACAAATGGTCAGAGGGGGAAACAATGGGTTGGGAACACTAGTTATCAATTAGCAAGTACACAGATATTCAACAAGTAGTGGCAAGGTGTGGCTAGCGTGCACAGTGACCAGCCAAAGGATGCATGCGTTACAAAACATGACCAAAGAAGTCCACAATGTGTGGTCAACATTGACAAGTCATAACATGAGTCACAAATGGTCAGGGGGAGAGACAATGGTTTTGGAACCCTATGTGTCGGCTAGAAAGGACAAAGAGCTTCGATGAGTAGTGGTATAGTGTCGCTACTCTTCACACCGAACAACCAAAGTAGGCATATGTCACTGACCATGACCAAAGATTTTCAATATGGGTGGTCAACGTTCACAACCCATAACACGAGTCACAAATGGTCATAGGGGAAACAATGGTTTTGGAATATTAGTTTTCAACTAGCAAGTACAACGACCTTCAATAAGTAGTAGCAAGGTGTGGCTACCATGCACAATGACCGGCCAAAGAAGGCATATGTACTGCCTTTGACCAAAGAAATCCGTTGTATGTGGTCAACTTTGACAGCTCAAAATGCAAGTCACAAACGGTCAGTGGGGGAAACAATGGTTTGGGAACACCAGGTATGAACTAGCAAGCACAAGGACCTTCAAAATGTAGTGGCACAGTGTGGCTACCGTGTACAATGACCAACCAAAGTAGGCATTTGTCATTGACCATGACCAAAGAATGTCACTATGTCTGGTCAACTTTGACGACTCATAAGACGAGTCACAAATGGTAAGAGGGGGAAACAATGGTTTGTCAATACAAGTTATTAATTAACAAGTACAAATACCTCCAATACGAAGTTGCACGGTGTGGCTACCATGCACAATGAACAACCAAAGTATGCAAATGTCACTGACCATGACCAAAGAATTTCACTTCATGTGGTCAACGTTGACAACTCACAACAAGCGTCACAGATAGTCATAGTAGGTTAAAGTGGGTTGGGAAGACAAGCTATCAACTAGAAAGCACAAAGACCTTCTATACATAGTGACACAGCGTGGCAACCATGTACAGTGACAAACCAAAGTAGGCACATGCCACCAACTATGTGCAAATGAATTTCACAGTGTGTGGTCAACGTTGAAAAGTCATAACACTACTAAAAAATGGTCAGGGGGGGAAACAATGGGTTGGGAACACTGGATATGAAATAGCAAGTACAAATACCTTTCACAAGTAGTGAAACGGTGTAGCTAGCGTGCACAGTGACCAACCAAAGGATGCATACGTCACTGACCATGACCAAAGAAGTCCACTATGTGTGGTCAACATTGACAACCCATAACACGAGTCACAAATGGTCAGAGGGAGACACAATGGGTTGGGAACCCTATGTATCGACTAGAAATGACAAAGAACTTCATTAAGTAGTGGCATGGTGTGGCTACCATGCACAATGACCGGCCAAAGTAGGCATATGAAATTTCTTTGACCAAAGAAATCCGCTATGTGTGGTCAACGTTGACAACTCATCATACGAGTCACAAATGGTCAGAGTGGGAAACGATGGTTTCGGAACACCAGGTATCAACTAGCAAGCACAAGGACCTTCAATAAGTAGTGGCACGGTGTGGCTACCATGTACAATGACCAAACAAAGTAGGCATATGTCACTGACCATGACCAAAGAATGTCACTATGTGTGGTCAACTTTGACAGCTCATAACACGAGTCACAAATGGTCACAGGGGGAAAACAACGGTTTGTGAATACTAGTTATGGACTAGCAAGTACAAAGACCTTCAACATGTAGTGGTGTTGGCCTGAGGGTGAGTGTGCACCCTTGAGGGTCCCTAGCAGTGGCCGTTTCAAACCACCAACTGTTTTTGGAGAGACTGAAACTGTGGAGGCAACTGGTTCCAAGGATGGCAAAATCTGGTCAGAGAGTGAGGAAATAGTTTTGTCCTCGATTGGATGGGAATTAACACTTGACCAAGGCTCACAAGCAGTGGCATTTTATAGCCACTGATCTAACCTTTCCAGAACACCAAAGCATGCCAGATTTGGAGCTTCCTAGCAGATTCTATGGCTTCTAGAGTGCTCCTTTGTAGGCTGTCCTTTTCCCACCTAGGAAGGCATCCCTTCCCTCCTCTAGAAGCTTCTGCCCCTTCCTAGATTCACCAGCTTGCTTCTAGTAGGAGGGAAGGTGTCCAGAAGACCAAGACACCTCTAGATGCCTTGTAGGACAAGTCACCCGTTCTAGAAGGTGTGCCACCTTCCTGGACCCTCACCTGGCCTTCAAGAAACTTAAAGAGGAACTCTAGAGGTTGAGCTAGCTTCCTGGCATCTATTTTCCACCTCCCTTGAGGCAGGGCAGAATTTCATCTTGTGGGACTTGAACCCGGGCCCCTGCCTCTAGAGGTGGACACCATTAACCACTAAGCCACTAAGGCTTGTCTTTTTGGTGTTCCTTTTTGGAGTCACTCCTGCCATGGTGAGGAGCATCATTCCAACAAGTGGTACAGTATGGCTACCATACACAGTGACCAACCAAAGTATGCATATGTCACTGACCATGACCAACAAATTTCACTTCATGTGGTCAACGTTGACAACTCACAACAAGAGTCACAGATAGTCAGAGGGGTAACAATGGGTTTGGAACACTAGCTAGCAACAGGAAAGCACAAAGACCTTCAATACACAGTGACACGGCATGACAACCATGTACAGTGACAAACCAAAGTAGGCATATGCCACTTATCATGACCAAAAGAATTTCACAGTGTGTGGTCAACGTTGAAAACTCACAACATGCGTCACAAATGGTCAGAGGGGGAAATAATGGGTTGGGAACACTAGTTATCAATTAGCAAGTACAAAGACCTTCAACAAGTAGTGGCACGGTGTGGCTAGCGTGCACAGTGACCAACCAAAGGATGCATACGTCACTGACCATGACCAAACAAGTCCACTATGTGTGGTCAACATTGACAACTCATAACACGAGTCACAAATGGTCAGAGGGAGAGACAATGGTTTAGAAACCCTATGAATGACTATAAATAGCAAAGAAGTTTGATAAGAAATGGCACGATGTGGTTACTATGCACACCAAACAACCAAACAAGGCATATGTCAATGACCATGACCAAGGAATTTCAATATGGGTGGTCAACGTTCACAACCCATAACACGAGTCACAAACGTTCAGAGGGAAAAACAATGCTTTCGGAATATTAGTTTTCAACTAGCAAGTAATACGACCTTCAATAAGTAGTAGCACGGCGTGGCTACCATGCACAATGACCGGCCAAAGTAGGCATATGTACTGCCATTGACCAGAGAAATCCGCTGTGTGTGCTCAACGTTGACAACTCATAATACAAGTCACAAATGGTCAGAGGATGAAACGATGGTTTTGAAACACGAAGTATAAACTAGCATGCAAAAGGACCTTCAATAAGTAGTGGCACGGTGTGGCTACCATGTACAACGACAAACCAAAGTAGGCATTTGTCAGAGACCATGACCAAAGAATGTCACCACGTGTGGTCAACTTTGACAACTCATAACACAAGTAAGAAATGGTCAGAGGGGAAGACAATGGTTTGTGAAAACTAGTTATTGACTAGGACGTACAAAGACCTTCAATATGCTGTGGCACAGTGTGGCTACCATGCATAGTGACCAACCATTCTATGCATATGTCACTGACCATTAACAAAGAATTTCACTTCATGTGGTCAACGTTGACAACTCACGACAAGAGTCACAGATAGTCACAGGGGGTAAAAATGGGTTGGGAACACAATCTATCAACTAGAAAGTACAAAGACCTTCAATACATAGTGACACGGCGTGGCAACCATGCACAGTGACAAACCAAAGTAGGCATGTGCCACTAACCATGCGCAAATGAATTTCACAGTGTGTGGACAACGTTGAAAACTCATAACACTACTCAATAATGGTTAGAGGGGAAAATAGTGGGTTGAGAACACTAGTTCTGAACTAGCAAGTACAAAGACCTTTAACAAGTAGTGGCACGATGTGGCTAGCGTGCACAGTGACCAACCAAAGGATGCATACGTCACTGACCATGAAAGAAGAAGCCCACTATGTGTGGTCAACATTGACAACCCATAACACGAGTCACAAATGGTCAGAGGGAGAGACAATGGCTTGGGAACCCCATGTATGGACCAGAAATTACAAAGAACTTCAAGAAGTAGTGGCACAATGTGGCTACCATGCACAATGACCGGCCAAAGTAGGCATATGTACTACCTTTGACCAAAGAAATCCGCTGTGTGTGGTCAACCTTGACAACTCATTATACAAATCACAAATGGTCAGAGGGGGAAACCATGGTTTGGGAACACCAGGTATCAACTAGCAAGCACAAGGACCTTCAATAAGTAGTTGCACAGTGTGGCTACCATGTACAATGACCAACCAAATTAGGCATATGTCACTGACCATGACCAACGAATGTCATTATGTGTGGTCAACTTAAACAACTCGTAACATGAGTCACAAATGGCAGAGGGGGAAACAATGGCTTGTGAAAACTAGTTATTGACTAGTACATACAAATACCTCAATATGCAGAGGCACTGTGTGGCTCCCATGTACAGTGACCAACCAAAGTACGCACATGTCATGGACCATGACCAAAGAATTTCACTTCATGTGGTCAATGTTGACAACTTACAACAAGAGCCACAGATAGTCAGAGGGGGTAAGAATGGTTTGGAAACACTAGCTGTCAAGTAGAAAGTACAAAGACCTTCAATACGCAGGGACACGGTGTGGTAACCATGTATAGTGACAAACCAAAGAGGCATATGCCACGAACCATGACCAGAAGAATTTGACTGTGTGTGGTCAACGTTGAAAACTCATAACACGAGTCACAAATGCCCAGAGGGGGAAATAATGGGTTGGAAACACTAGTTATCAACTAGCAAGTACAAATACCTACAACAAGTAGTGGCAGTGTGTGGCTAGCGTGTACAGTGACCAACCAAAGGATGCAAACGTTGCTGACTATGACCAAAGAAGTCCACTATGTGTGGTCAACGTTGACAACTCATAACATAAGTCACAAATGGTCAGATGGAGAGACAATGGTTTGGGAACCATATGTATTGGCTAGAAAGGACAAAAATCTTCAATAAGTAGTGGCACGGTGTGGCCACTATGCACACCAAACAACCAAACTAGGCTCACTGACCATGACCAACGAATTTCAATATGAGTGGTCAACATTCACAACCCATAACACGAGTCATAAATGGTCAGAGGGGGAAACAATGGTTTTGGAATGTTTGTTTTTGACTAGCAAGTACACCAACCTTCAATCAATAGTAGCACGATGTGGCTACCATGCATAATGACCGGCTAAAGTAGGCACATGTACTGCCTTTGACCAAAGAAATCCGTTGTGTGTGGTCACCTTTGAAAACTCATAATGCAAGTCACAAATGGTCAGTGGGGAAAACAATGGTTTGGGGACACCAGGTATCAACTAGTAAGGACATGGACCTTTGATAAATAGTGGCACGGTGTGGCTACCATGTACAATGACCAACCAAAGTAGGCATGTGTCATTGACTATGACCAAATAACTTCACTATGTGTGGGCAACTTCGACATCTCATGACACGAATCACAAATGGTCACATGGGGAAACAATGATTTGTGAATACTAGATATGGACTAGCAAGTAGAAAGACCTTCAAAATGTAGTGGTACAGTGTGGCTACCATACACACTGACCAACCAAGTTATGCATATGTCACTGACCATGACCAAAGAATTTCACTTCATGTGGTCAACGCCGACAACTCACAACAAGAGTCACAGATAGTCAGAGGGGTAAAAATGGGTTGGGAACACTAGCTATCAACAAGAAAGCACAAAGATCTTGAATACATAGTGACACGGCGTGACAACCATGTACGGTGAAAAACCAAAGTAGGCATATGCCACTAATCATGACCAAAAGAATTTCACAGTGTGTGGTCAACGTTGAAAACTCATAACACGAGTCACAAATGGTCAGAGGGGGAAACAATGGGTTGGGAACACTAGTTATCAACTAGCAAGTACAAAGACCTTCAACAAGTAGTGGCACGGTGTGGCTAGCGTGCCCAATGACCAACCAAAGGATGCATACTTCACTGACGATGACCAAAGAAGTCCACTGTGTGTGGTCAACATTGACAACTCATAACACGAGTCACAAATGGTCAGAGGAAGAGACAATGGTTAGGAAATCTTATGTACAACTAGAAAGGAAAAATAATTTCAATAAGTAGTGGCACAGTGTGGCTAACATGCACACCAAACAACCAAACAAGGCACATGTCAATGACCATGACCAAAGAATTTCAATATTGGTTATCGGCATTCACAACCCATAACACGAGTCACAAATGTTCTGAGGTGGAAACAATGGTTTTGGAATATTATTTTTCAACTAGCAAGTACTACGACCACCAACAAGTAGTAGCACAGCGTGGCTACCATGCACAATGACCGGACAAAGTAGGCATATGTACTGCATTTGACCGGAGAAATCCGCTGTGTGTGGTCAACGTTGACATCTCATAATACAAGTCACAAATGGTCAGAGGAGGAAACGATGATTTTGGAACACCAGGTATCAACTGGCATGCACGAGGACCTTCAATGCGTAGTGGCACGGTGTGGCTACCATGTACAACGACCAACCAAAGTAGGCACATGTCAATGACCATGACCGAAGAATGTCACTATGCGTAGTCAACTTTGACAACTCATAACACCAGTCACGAATGGTCAGAGGGGGAGACAATGGTATGTGAAACTAGTTATCGACTAGCACGTACAAAGACCTTCAATATGATGTGGCACAGTGTGGCTACCATGCACAGTGACCAACCAAAGTATGCATGTGTCACTGATAATGACCAACGAATCTCACTTCATGTGGTCAACGTTGATAACTCACAACAAGAGTCAAAGATAGTTGCGGGGCGTAACACTTATTTGGGAACACAAGCTATCAACTAGAAAGCACAAATACCTTCAATACGCAGTGACACGGCGTGGCAACCATGTACAGTGACAAACCAAAGTAGGCATATGCCACGAACCATGACCAACACAATTGTACATTGTGTGGTCAACGTTGAAAACTCATAACACAAGTCACAAATGGTCAGTTAAGGAAACAATGGGTTCGAACACTAGTTATGAACTAGCAAGTACAAATACCTTCAACATGTAATGGCACGGTGTGGCTAGCATGCACAGTGACCAACCAAAGGATGCATACGTCACTGACTATGACCAAAGAAGTCTACTGTGTGTGGTCAACATTGACAACCCATAACACGAGTCAGAAATGGTCAGAGGGAGAGACAATGGTTTGGGAACCCTATGTTTCGACTGGAAAGGACAAATAACTTCAATAAGTAGTGGCACCGTGTGGATACCATGCACAATGACCGGCCAAAGAAGGCATATGTACTGCCCTTGACCAAAGAAATCTGTTGTGTGTGGTCAACATTGACAACTCATAATACAAGTCACAGATGGTCAGTGGGGGATACAATGGTTTGGGGATACCAGGTATCAACTAGCAAGCACAAAGACCTTCAAAAAGTAGTGGCACGGTGTGGCTACCATGTAGAATGACCAACCAAAGTAGGTATGTGTCACTGACCATGACCAAATAATGTCACTATGTGTGGTCAACTTTGACAGCTCATAACACAAGTCACAAATGGTCACAAGGGGAAACAATGGTTTGTGAACGCTAGTTATGGAATAGCAAGTACAAACACCTTCAACATGTAGTGGTACAGTGTGGCTACCATACAAAGTGAGCAACCAAAGTATGCATATGTCACTGACCATGACCAAAGAATTTCACTTCAACGTTGACAACTCACAACAAGAGTCACAGATAGTCAGAGGGGTAACAATGGGTTGGGAACAATAGCTATCAACAAGAAAGCACAAAGACCTTCAATACATAGTGACACGGCATGCCAACCATGTATAGTGACAAACCAATGTAGGCATATGCCACTAATTATGACCAAAAGAGTTTCACAGTGTCTGGTCAACGTTGAAAACTCATAACACGAGTCACAAATGGTCAGAGGGGGAAACAATGGGTTGGGAACACTAGCTATCAACTAGCAAGTACAAAAACCTTCAACAAGTAGTGGCACGGTGTGGCTAGCGTGCATAGTGACCAACCAAAGGATGCATATGTCACTGACTATGACCGAAGAATTCCACTATGCGTGGTCAACATTGACAACTCATAACACGAGTCACAAATGGTCAGAGGGAGAGATAATGGTTTGGAAACCCTATGTATGACCAGAAAGGACAATGAAATTCAATAAGTAGTGGCACGGTGTGGCTACTATGCACACCAAACAGCCAAACAAGGCATATGTCACTAACCATGACCAAAGAATTTCAATATGGGTGGTCAACGTTCACAACCCATAACACGAGTCACAAATTTTCAGAGCGGGAAACAATGGTTTCGGAATATTAGTTTTTAACTAGCAAGTACAACAACCTTCAATAAGTAGTAGCACGGTGTAGCCACCATGCAAAATGACCGGCCAAATTAGGCATATGTACTGCCTTTGACCAGAGAAATCCGGTGTGTGTGGTCAACGTTGACAACTCATAGTACAAGTCACAAATGGTCAGATGAGGAAAGGATGGTTTTGGAACACCAGGTATCAACTAGCAAGCACAAGGACCTTCATCAAGCAGTGGCACGGTGTGGCTATTATGTACAATGACCAGTCAAAGTATGCTAATGTCACTGACTAGGACAAAAGAGTTTCACTTCATGCGGTCAACGTTAGCAACTCACAACACGAGTCACAGATAGTCAGAGGGGGTAACAATGGTTTGCTAGAAACCACATACTCCGACAAGAGTTATCCCTACTTTCTCAATAACGGTTCAGGTCCGAGACCGAACCACCTTGACCTAACAGCTCTCGGTAAGACTGACTGTTGAGTTTGATGTGTCAAGTTATCCCCTAATAAAGTGATACCTGTCACATGCGTCCGGCTAGCGGAAAGAAGCAGTTGCTTTGCTCTTTTGTCCTGTTCTGCCCTTTTTATACCAAGGATGTTCATTTCCTCAAGTTAATTAGAACTGTTCTGCCCATCCTATTTCCCTTTGGTTCCGCGGCTTCGCCGGCGTGTCCTCGCTCGGGTTGCAGTTTGCATTTCTTGCCTTTGCCAGCCTCTCACAGCTCTCAACTCTTCGCTTCGTCACTCTCGCTCATTCACCCAGTCCTTAACTAGTCATCACTCGTCTAATGTTCGAGCTCTCTCTCTCTCTCTCTCAACACCTGGTCTGCCTCATCTCCTCTTGAACCTCGACCTCTCTCAAGCTCTGTGACTAACTCCTCGGGACCGCTCTCGCTTACGTTACTTTGGTACCGGACTTGTGGTTGTTCTGATGCTTCTGCTTGCTTCTGCTACTACTCTTATCATGCGTGCATTCTTCTGACATGGTATCAGACCATTAGATAGCATCACCTGGTCCCTCGTGACCAAGGCCTTGCTCTGTCACCACCACTGCGTCTCTTCCCGAGTCTGTACTCCTCCGCCGCCGACACGGCCACCTTGCGCCTCTCCGCTTCATTAGCAGCTGACATCAGCAGCAACGCTCAAAGTGCTCCTCGCGCTGAAGAAACGCCTCATCATCCCAAGGAAGCCCTGCACCCATTCGCGCCCATAGCCAACAATTAGTGACTTGTTGAGAAAACAACAGCTGCAAGCAGTTCCCAAGCCGCCGCTTGACATCAACCTCCTGGAAGCTTCCTACTGCTTGTCACTTGCTGCCCCTCATCTCATCCACCTCACAAGCACCCTCGCCTTTCTCCTTTTCCTTCACCAGACTCATCTACTCCATTCTGGTCATCCATAACACCTCGCTTGCATCCGTTGCCCCGCGCCGTGATCTTGCACCGCCTCCTTGCGCTGTCAGCAGCAGCAGCATAACTTCCGTCATCAGGATATCGCACGCCATCAGTGTTCCTACTCCCACTGCGAGCCAACTGTGGAACAAGCCATCACTCCCATGACATTAGCGGACCAGTGTCTCTGCCTGTCGTGCAACTTCTTCTGCTGCAGCCGCCATCCTCTTGCAGCCAGGACATCGGACACCACCAGTCTTCCTGATCTTCCATCTCGGGTCAACTAGGAAACAAGCCGTCACTCTCGTGAAAGCAGAGCACTTGGTTGCTACATCTTGGCGCCATTCTCTCCCCGTTGCGACCTCCATTATCTGCCTTTGCCACGCCTCAGCTTTCCCTGCTTTCATACTCGGGTCATCTTCATCTGCATCTTCATATGGTGCTCTCAACCCTCCTCATCATCTCCGTTCCGGCCTCCTTCCACAACTTAGCCTCATCTGCCGTCTCCGACTCACGCGTTATCATCAGCATCGTCCTTTCCATCATCTGCACCGCCTCTGCATCAGTCCATTTCATCTGCACCAGTTGCGCACGTGGTTCCGCAATTGCGCCCACTCATTCATAAGCTACCTTTGCTCTCTTCCGCCTCTTTGCCTCCGTTTTATCTTCTACTCGGCACAAGGATCCGCCCGGTTGCATCGTTCATTGCGCCAAAAACTTCCGCAGCACACGTGGTTTTGCCCCTGCACCCACACTCGTTTAAGCAACTTCTGCCTCCTCAACATCAACATCTGCGGCCAGCACAAGGATCTGCACGTGCTAGCCACACGCTTTGCAGCAGCCTGCACCCATGCCGGAAGCACATTTCTTGCGGCGCGTTGGCTCTTGCCTTCCCCTTGCCGCATTCTTCTCCTCTACTTTGCAGCGCACGTGGTTTTGCCCCTGTGCCTACTCCATCGACCATCGTTCCTCCGCCATCCGCTTTCGCTCCTTTTGCTCGGCACACAGACCCGCCCGGTCAAATTGCCAGCTTCACAACGACCTGCGCCCACGCCGAACCTTCCTCAGCACACGCGGCTGGCCTCTACGTCCACTCCGATATCAGCAGCCTTTCACCTCCTCATTCTCTTCAGCAGCATGCACCCATGATGGAAGTAGATCTCTTGCGGTGCATTGGCATCCACCTTCCCCTTGCCGCATTCTACTCCTCTAATTCGCCGCTTGGCACAAGCTTTCACCCCTGCACCTCGCATCTGTCAGCTCCCTCAGCATCACCCTCCTACCCCTATACCACTATGAACATGGCAAATCCTTGGCATAGGTGTCCCACCCTCATAACCTGATCCCAATCCCAATTCTAATCCCGATCCCCGTCTTGATCCCTATCCCGATCCCAGTCACGATCCCAGTCCCAATCCCAGTCCCGATGCGAGTCCCGATCTCAGTCCCGATCATAGTTCCGATCCCAGTCTTGATCCCACTCCTGATCCCAGTCCCGATCCCAGTCCGGATCCCGGTCCTGATCCCAGTCCTGACCCCAGCCCGATCCTTGTCCCAATCCCACTCCTGATCCCAGTCCCGATCCCAATCCGGATCCAAGTCCCGATCCTAGTCCCGATCCCAGTCCTGATCCTAGTCCCGATCCCAGTCCTTATCCCAGTCCCGATCCCTGTCCCAGTCCCAGTCCCGATCCTAGTCCCGATTCCAGTCCCGATCCCTTTCCCGATCCTGGACCCGATCCCACTCCTGGACCCATTCCCGGTCCCAGTCCCGATCCCATTCCTGATCCCAGTCCCGATCCTAGTCCCCTATCCTAGTCCCGATCCCAGTCTCGTTCCCAGTCCCGATCCCAGTCCCGATCCCAGTCCCGATCCCAGTCCCGATGCCAGTCTTGATCCTAGTCCCGATCCCAATCCTGATCCCAGTCGCGATACCTGTCCCGATCTTAGTCTCGATCCCAATCTCAATCCTAGTCCCGATCTTAGTCCCGATCCTAGTCCGATCCCAGTCACGATCCAAGTATTGATCAAAGGCCTGATCCCAGTCCCGATCCCAGTCCTGATCTCAGTCCCCATCCCAATCCCGATCCCAGTCCCGATCCCAGTCCTGATCCCAGTCCCGATCCCAGTCCTGATCTAAGTCTTAATCCCAGTCCCGATCATAGTCTCGATCCCTGTCCCGATCCCAGTCCGATCCCACTCCCGATCCGAGTCACGATCCCAGTCCTGATCCCAGTCCCGATCTCAGTCCCGATCCTAGTCCCGATCCTTGTCCCGATCCCAGT
>SZWC01007012.1:115459-133097 GCA_023375785.1 Penium margaritaceum
GGAGACGTCGATGTCCCCTGGCCCTAATCCATCGATGGGTCGATGTCCATCGATGGACATCGATGTTCGATGGGCAGAGGTCAACACTGATGGCATATTGCATGCATGGCAGATTCCATGCATGACAGATTGCTGCATGGCAGATTGCATGCAAAACAGGTTGCCTGAAACTGTTTTCCTTCACGTGCAGGTTTCGTCACATGCCCAACGTCCACAAGCATGTTGGCATCATGTCCCCTGTGGAGTTGGAAGTGAAGGTGGTGGAGCATCTGCGCCCGTACCTTGAGAAGGTCCAAGCAAGGCGCCAGGCAGAAGCAAAAGCAGCAGAGGCAGCAACAGCAGTGGCCGCAGCACCAGCTGCAGCGGAGGCATCAGGCGCAGAGGTTGATGATGAGATGGTCGACTCAAGCGGTCCGCCAGCTGCCAGTCAGTCACCAACGATGCAGCTGAGTGGGCCAGCCACAGCAGCCAAGCGTGGACGCCAGACTCAAAAGAAGAAGACGTCCATGGTGGAGGCTGCACTTGCTGACACCATGGATGAATTGTTTGAGGAAACCGAAGAGGAGCAGGTTGTAGTGGCGCCAGACTCAGTCGAGCAAGAGGTAGATGCCTACAAGAAGAACGCACGCGGAGGACGTCGGCTGAATGTGCTCAAGTTCTACAAGGAGAACTGTGAGCGGTACCCGACATTTGCACTGCTGGCACTAGATGTGCTGGCGGTGCCTGCAACTAGCACGCCATCAGAGAGAATGTTCTCTCTTGGTGGCAGGGTTGTGACAGACTTTCGCCACTCTCTTCATCAGATCACTGTACAGGACCTCCTGTGCCTTAAGACATGGATCAATGATCCCGCACTGAAGGACTTCCCCGTGCACCCATCAGGAGAGGTAGCACCCGAGCTGGTGGAGATTGAGAATAAGGAGAAGGCAGCTCGGAGAGCTGCAAGGAAGGCCGCAAAGGCCGCATCAACAGGTTTGCTCATAGCTGCCTGCAACAATTCGGACGATGATGAAGACGAAGGGGGTGAAGGAAGGGGTGGGGATGATGCCTCCCCTGAAAGTTCAGAGGATATGATGCAGCTACAGAGGCTGCTGAGGAGGCTGATGCTCTGGAGGAAGCTGAGGAAGACTATGACGTGCCGACAGATTTTGGTGCAAGTGGAGGAGATGACGATGATGTGCAGGAGATAGCCTAGGTTTCATAGCACTGTCTTGTAATGCGTTCACATTCCTGTATCTTTCAAATCATTGCATAAACCCATTTGTGTTTTCTTATGAGTTCCATCATTTTTAGCATGTGTGACTCTTGAATGTGTTGAATTTTTGGATCTCAAGGCATGTGAGTAACATGCCATTCTTTATGAAAGAATCTTGGAAGACCCATCCCATGAAGTGAATGTGTGATTGAAGTTCACGAACGATTGTATTCAGCACATTCATTTTTCTAAGGGCATGAATTATGTAACACAAAAAAAGACTGTTGTAGCATAGGAACTGCCGTCAGGACACACTTACGAAACTCGGGCAATATATATAGATGTAGTGGACGAATGTAGTGTGTGTGAAAATGAAATGCCTCACACAAAGGCGATTGTTAAAATGTATACCCAGGCAATACATATGGGTGTAGTGGACGAATGTAGTGTATGTGAAAATGAAATGCCTCACACGTGGGTGAGAAAGGGGGCACTCATGAGTCCTCATGTGTGGACTCGAGAATCAAGATTGAACAAATGGTGGACCCAAGAGTTGAAACATGGTGGACTCAGGAGTCAAGGCATGATTGACTCGAGATTCCTGATATGGTGGACTCGGGAGTAAAGACATGGCCCACTCGAGAGTCCACAAAGGATGGACTCAAGAGTCCAGAATGGGTGGACTCGAGAGTCCAGATATGGTGGACTCTTGAGTCCATATATGCTCGACTCGAGAGTCCAGATATAGTGGACTCGAGAGTCCACACTTTGTGGGCTCTCGAGTCCACAGACTCGCGAGTCCGGTCCCAGACTCGCAAGTCCAAGTCTGGGTCCTGACTCGGACTCCCAAGTCCAAGTCGAAGCCCAGACTCGAGAGTCTGGACTTGCGAACACCCTTAGTGCCAGAGTGTGACGCTCTTGTGTGAACGTATGACACTCTAGTGCCAAAGTGTGACGCTCTAGTGCTAAAGTATGACGCCTGAGTGCCAACAATGACGCTCTAGTGCCAAAGTATGACGCTCTAGTGGCAAAGTCTGATGCTCTAGTGCCAAAGTGTGATGCACTAGTGCCAAGGTGTGACGCTCTAGTGCCAAAGTGTAACGCTCTACTGCCAAAGCATGACGCTCTAGTGCCAATGTGTGACGCTTTAGTGTTTGATCCGCTTGATCGTCATCTGCATCTGTGGCCAGCACAAGGACCTACACGAGATCGCTGCCCGCTTTGCAGCAGCCTGCACCCACGCCGGCAACAGAAATCTCGCGGTGCATTTGCACCTACCCTCCCCTTGCCGCATTCTACCCCTCTATTGCAAAAGCGCACGTGGTTTTGCCCCTACACCCACTCATTCATCGGTCGCCTCCGTCTCGTTCCGATCGCTCCAGTATCATCCGCTCGGCACAATGATCCGCCTGGTTGCATCGCTCGCTTCGCGACATTCTGCACCCACACCGACAACTTCCGTAGCGCACGTGGTTCCTCCCCTGCGCCCACTCTATCATCCAGCATTCCTCTTCCATCGTCTACCTTCAGCGTCTGCTTGGCACACGAAGCAGCCCGGTCAAACCGCCAATCTCGCGGTGACTACGTCCCTCGTCAAACCGTCCTGCAACGCACGTAGTTCTACCCCTGTGCCCACTTTGCTGTCCGGGCAACATCTCCTGCCTCATCTTGCCATCAACTACCTCAACGCGACACCTCCCATCACCACCATGGCTGCTCCACGTCCTCCCCAAGTACCCCCCATTGACATACTAGCCGAAGATGGTTCCAACGTTCATACATGATCAGCCTCTGTCCTACTCCGGGCTGTCGGATGATCAGTTCGCGTACATGCATTTGTCAACCTTCTGCGAGGTTCCATTGAGTACAACATCGATAGACACAGCCGTTCCTTGGACGACTACGATGTGAATATCCAGCAGATCACCTTTGAGGCAGTTTGTGCTCAACTTTGACCACTTGTGCATCCCTCCCACCATCATCACTTCAGAACGGCCCACACTATCCCAATGCTTTGGAACGGAATTATTTAGCAGGGTTGGTGGCAGCACTTGCTCAAAGGTGTCTGCACCAACGTGGTAATCCTGTGTACACTAGCAAGAGCAATTGACCCTTTGCCCTCCTTCAACCAAAAGGAACAATGGAGACAAACACAAGAGTTGGTCGAGCAGGTGTACAGGTCCCTCTATCCAGTCCTTCTGCTACACCACGGCGTAACAGACAGTATGTTTGGTGACCGACTCTACCTTGGGTCACCAAAACAACAGGCTGAATCATATGCTGAAGTCAATCAGCAAGTGCGCCAGGAACTGAAAACTGTCATGCACAGGACCTACCATGCCCTCATCAACGCACAACCAGAAGACCTCGGAGACATGTGGTCTCACTCCTCTTCTTCTCCGAGCTTAGGCCCCTCCGTTACTCTGGAGCGAACCTACTCACACAGGTGATCTGTCAGATTCACGGGGGGTGTCGGAATAAAAATCTGACAGAGCACAATGCACCCCAAGATAGATTCTAAATAACAGTTCAGCTCTGGCCAGAACCACCTCATTCATCACTCTCTCTAGCCGTTTTACGGTCATTAACCGACCAAAGGACTTCTTACCGAGGAATCCCCTAACAAGCAAAATCTCTGCAAGCGCGTCCGGCTAGCGCAGAAGAAGCTGTTACCTTTCCATGCTTTTACGTCTAATCTGTGGTGTATATCAAGGATGTTCATTCCCTCGCACCCCTAACCAGAACAGTTATGTTCATTCTGTTCCATTTGGTTCTGGGGCTTCGTCGCTGTGTTCTCGCTCTACTCGTTACTTGCCTATATTGCCTTCGCACACCACTGTCTCTTCACGGCTCTTCGCTTGACCACCCTCAACCTTTCGCTTTCGATGCCTCCCTCGCTTTGCTCTCAAGTTATCTCATCTGCACTCTGTCTACCTTGGAGCTACAGTGCCTCGCATCCTTTTGCGGCCCTGCGACTAACTCCTTGGGTCCGCACTCACCACTCTGCTTCCGTCACTTCTGCCTGCTTCATTGCTTCTGCTTGCTTCTGCTCCTGCCGTCCTCCCTCATTGCATTCTTCTGACAGAAACGAGGTTGTTACTACCGTTCAACTAAGGTGCACGTATGGCGCAGGACTGACGCAGGTAGGGTACAACTATGGCGCAAGTAGGGCGCAAGTAGGGCGCAACTAAGGCGCAACTAGGGTGTAACTAGAGCGCAACTAGGGTGCAGGTATGGCGTAGGTGTAGCGTAGGTAGGGTACAACATGGTGCAATTAGAGTGTAATTAGGACGCAACAAGGGCACAACTAGGGCGCAAGTAGGGCGCAACTAGGGCGCAACTAGGGTGCAACTAGGGCGCAACTAGGATGCAACTATGGCACGGGTAGGGTGCAACGAGGGCGCAAGAAGGGCGCAACTAGGGCACAATCAGGGCGAAAGTTGGGTGCAACTTGGGCGCAACTACGTCGCGGGTAGGGTGCAACTAGGGTGCAAGTAGGGTGCAAGTAGGGCGCAAGTAGGGTGTAAGTAGGACGCAACTAGGGCGTAACTATGGCGCAACTATGGCGCAAGTAAGGCGCAGGTATGGCACAGGTATGGTGTAACTAAGGCAGAATTAGGACACAAGTAGGGCGCAACTAGGACGCAATCAGGGCGAAAGTAGGGTGCAAGTAGGGTGCCTGCTTTGTATCTCATGCGCCTATGGTATATCTCATGCACCTATGGTGTATCTCATGCGCTTATGGTGTATCTCATGCGCCTATGCTATATCTCATACGCCTATGGTGTATCCCATGCGCCTATGGTGTATGTCATGTGCCTATGGTGTATCTCATGTGCCTACGATGTATCTCATGTGCCTATGGTGTGTCTCATGTGCATATGGTGTATCTTATGCGCCTATGGTGTATCTCATGTGCATATGGTATATCTCATGCGCCTATGGTGTATCTCATGCGCATATAGTGTATCTCATGCACATATGGTGTATCTCATGCGCCTATGGTGTATCTCATGCGCCTATGGTGTATCTCATGCGCCTATGATGTATCTCACGCTCCTACGGTGAATCTCATATGCCTATGGTGTATCTCATGGGCCTATGGTGTGTCTCATGTGCCTATGGTGTATCGCATGCGCCTATGGTGTATCACATGTGCCTACGGTGTATCCCATGCACCTGTGGTGTATGTCATGTCCCTGTGGTGTATCTCATGCACCTATGGTATTTCTAATGTGCCTATGGTGTATCTCGTCCGCATATGGTGTATCTCATGCGCCTGTGGTGTATCTCATGTGCCTATGGTGTATCGCATGCACCTATGGTAAATCTCTTGTGCATATGGTGTATCTCATGTGCCAATGATGTATGTCATGTGCCTATGGTGCATTTCATGCACCTATGGTGAATCTCATGTGCCTATGGTGTATCGCATATACCTATGATGTGCCTCATGCGCCTATGGTGTATCTCATGCACCTATGGTGTATCTCATGTGCCTATGATGTATCTCTTGTGCCTATGGTATATCTCATCTGCCTATGGTGTATCTCATGTGCCTATGGTGTATCGAATGTTCCTCTGGTGTATCTCATGCGCCTATGGTGTATCTCATGCGCCTTTTGTGTATCTCATGTGCCTATGGTGTATCCTATGCACATATGGTTTATCTCATGCGCCTATGGTGTATCGCGTGCGCCTATGGTGTATGTCTTGTGTTATGAGTTGTCAATGTTGACCACACATAGTGGACTTCTTTGGTCATAGTCCGTGACGTATGCATCGTTTGGTTGGTCACAGTGCATGCTAGTTGCACCGTGCCACTACTTGTAGAGGATCTCTGTACTTGCTAGTTGATAACTAGTGTTCCCAACCCATTGTTTCCCCCTCAGACCATTTGTGACTCCTGTTATGAACTTTCAACGTCGACCACACACTGTGAAATTCGTTTGGTCATTGTCATTTGCATATGCTTACTTTGGTTTATCACTATGCATGGTTTCCACGCCGTGTCACTCTCTATTGAATGTCTTCGTGCTTTATAGTTGATAGCTAGTGTTCCCAAACCATTGCTATCCCCTCTGACTATCTGTGACTCTTGTTCTGAGTGGTCAACGTTGACCACATGAAGTGAATTCCTTTGGTCCTCGTCAGTGACATATGCATACTTTGGTTGGTCACTGTGCACGGTAGCCACACTGTGCAACTACACATTGAAGGTCATTGCACTTGCTAGTCAATAACTATAATTTACAAACCATTGCTTCCCCCTCTGACCAGTTGTGACTCGTGTTATGAGTTGTCAAAGTTGACCACACATAGTGACATTATTTGGTCATGGTCAGTGACATATGCCTACTTTGCTTGGTCATTGTACATGATAGCCACACCGTGCCACTACTTATTGAAGGTCCTTGTGCTTGCTATTTAATACCTGTTGTTCCCAGATTATCGTTTCCCGTTCTGACCTTTTGTGACTCGTATTATGAGTTGTGAACGTTGACCACACACAGCGGATGCCCTTGGTCAAAGGCAGTACATATTCCTACTTTGGCCGGTCATTGTGCATGGTAGCCACATCTTGCCACTACTTATTGAAGGTCGTTGTACTTGCTAGTTGAAAGCTATTATTCCAAAACCATTGTTTCCCCCTCTGACCATTTGTTACTTGTCTTATGGGTTGTGAACGTTGACCACCCACATTGAAATTCTTTAGTCATAGTCAATGACGCATGCCAAGTTTGGTTGTTTGGTGTGCATAGTACCCACACGGTGCCACTACTTGTTGAAGTTCTTTGTCCTTCCTAGTCAATACATAGGGTTCCCAAACCATTGTCTCTCCCTCTGACCATTTGTGACTAGTGTTATGAATTGTCAATGTTGACCACACATAGTGGACTTCTTTGGTCATAGTCAGTGACACATGCATCCTTTGATTGGTCACTGTGCACGCTAGCCACATTGTGCCACTACTTTTTGAAGGTCTTTGTACTTGCTAGTTGATAACTAGTGTTCAGAACGCATTGTTCCCCCTCTGACCATTTGTGACCCGTGTTATGAGTTTTCAACGATGACCACACACTCTGAAATTCCTTTGGTCATGGTTAGTGATATATGCATACTTTGGTCTGTCACAGTACATGGTTGCCACGTTGTGTCACTCATATTGAAGGTCTTTGTGCTTTATAAATGATAGCTAGTGTTCCCAAACCATTGTTACCCCCTGTGACTATCTGTGACTCTTGTTGTGAGTTGTCAACGTTCACCACATTAAGTGAAATTCTTTGGTCATGGTCAGTGACATATTCATACTTTGGTTGGTCACTGTGCATGGCAGCCACGCTGTGCCACTGCATATTGAAGATCATTGTGCTTACTAGTTGAAAACTAGTGTTCACCAACCATTGTTTCCCCGTCTGACCATTTATGACTCGTGTTGTGAGTTGTCAAAGTTGACCACATATAGTGACATTCTTTGGTCATGGTCAGTGACATATGCCTGCCTTGGTTGGTCATTGCACATGGTACCCAAACCCTGCCACTACTTATTGAATTTCCTTATACTTGCTAGTTGATACCTGGTGTTTCCAAACCATTGTTTCCCCCTCTGGCCATTTGTGCCTCGCATTATTTGTTGTAAACATTCACCACGCACAGTGGATTTCTTTGGTCAAAGGCAGTACACATGCCTACTTTGGCCGGTCATTGTGCATGGTAGCCACACTGTGGTACAACTTATTAAGGGTTGTTGTACGTGCTAGTTGAAAACTAATCTTCCAAATCCATTGTTTCCCCCTCTGACCATTTGTGACTCGTGATATGGGTTGTGAACGTTGACCACCCATATTGAAATTCTTTGGTCATAGTCAATGACATATGCCTAGTTTGGTTGTTCGGTGTGCATAGTAGCCACACCGTGCCACTACTTGTTGAAGTTCTTTGTCCTTCCTAGTCAATACATAGGGTTCCCAAACCATTGTCTCTCCCTCTGACCATTTGTGACTTGTGTTATGAGTTGTCAATGTTGACCACACATAGTGGACTTCTTTGGTCATAGGCAGTGACACATGCATCCTTTGATTCGTCACTGTGCACTCTAGCCACACTGTGCCACTACTTGTTGAAGGTCTTTATACTTGCAAGTTCATAACAAGAGTCCCTAACGCATTGTTCCCCCTCTGACCATTGATGACTCGTGTTATGTGTTTTCAACGATGACCACACACTGTGAAATTCCTTTGGTCATGGTTAGTGACATATGCATACTTTGGTCTGTCATTGAACATGGCTGCTACGACATGTCACTCATATTGAAGGTCTTTGTGCTTTCTAAATGATAGCTAGTGTTCCCAAACCATTGTTACCCCCTCTGACTATCTGTGACTCTTGTTGTGAGTTGTCAACGTTGACCACATGAAGTGAAATCATTTGGTCATGGTCAGTGACATATGCATGCTTTGGTTGGGGAGTGTGCATGGCAGCCACACTGTGCCACGGCATATTGAAGGTCATTGTACTTGCTAGTTGACAACTAGTATTTACCAGCCATTGTTTCCCCCTCTGACCATTTATGACTCGTGTTATGAGTTGTCAAAGTTGACCACATATAGTGACATTCTTTGGTCATGGTCAGTGACATATGCCTACCTTGGTTGGTCATTGCACATGGTAGCCACACCGTGCCACTACTTATTGAATGTCCTTATACTTGCTAGTTGATACCTGGTGTGCCCAAGCCATTGCTTCCCCCTCTTACCATTTGTGACTCGCATTGTTTGTTGTAAAAATTCACCACACACAGCGGATTTCTTTGGTAAAAGGCAGTACACATGCCTACTTTGGCCGGTCATTGTGCATGGTCGCCACACTGTGGTACTACTTCATATGGGTCGTTGTACATACTAGTTGAGAACTAATCTTCCAAAACCATTGTTTCCCCCTCCGACCATTTGTGACTCGTGTTATGGGTTGTGAACCTTGACCACCCATATTGAAACTCTTTGATCATGGTCAGTGACATATGCCTGGTTTGGTTGTTCAGTGTGCATAGCAGCCACACCATGCCACTGCTTATTTAAGTTCTTTGTCCTTTCTAGTCAATACATATGGTTCCCAAACCATTGTCTCTCCCTTTGACCATTTGTCACTCGTGTTATGAATTGTCAATGTTGAGCACACATAGTGAACTTCTTTGGTCATAGTCAGTGACGTATGCATCCTTTGGTTAATCACTATGCACGCTAGCCACAGTGTGCCACTACTTGTTGAAGGTCTTTGTACTTGCTAGTTGATAAATAGTGTTCGTAGCGCATTGTTCCCCCTCTGACCATTTGTGACCCGTGTTATGAGTTTTCAACGATGACCACACACTCTGAAATTCCTTTGGTCATGGTTAGTGACATATGCATACTTTGGTCTGTCACAGTACATGGTTGCCATGTTGTGTCACTCATATAGAAGGTCTTTGTGCTTTCTAAATGATAGCTAGTGCTCCCAAACCATTGTTACCCCCTGTATCTACCTGTGACTCTTGTTGTGAGTTGTCAACATTAACCACATGAAGTGAAATTCTTTGGTCATGGTCAGTGACATATTCATACTTTGGTTGGTCACTGTGCATGGCAGCCACTCTGTGCCACTGCATATTGGAGGTCATTGTGCTTGCTAGTTGAAACCTAGTATTCACAAACCATTGTTTCCCCCTATGACCATTTATGAATCGTGTTATGAGTTGTCAAAGTTGACCACATATAGTGACATTCTTTGGTCATGGTCAGTGACATATGCCTGCCTTGGTTGGTCATTGCACATGGTAGCCAAACCGTGCCACTACTTATTGAATTTCCTTATACTTGCTAGTTGATACCTGGTGTTGCCAAACCATTGTTTCCCCCTCTGGCCATTTGTGCCTCGTGTTATTTGTTGTAAACATTCACCACGCACAGTGGATTTCTTTCGTCAAAGGCAGTACACATGCCTACTTTGGCCGGTCATTGTGCATGGTAGCCACATTGTGGTACAACTTATTAAGGGTTGTTGTACGTGCTAGTTGAAAACTAATCTTCCAAAACCATTGTTTCCCCCTCTGACCATTTGTGACTCGTGATATGCGTTGTGAACGTTGACCACCCATATTGAAATTCTTTGGTCATGGTCAGTTACATATGCCTACTATGGTTGGTCATTGTACATGATAGCCACACCGTGCCAAGGTCCTTGTGCTTGCTATTTAATACCTTTTGTTCCCAAACCATCGTTTCCCCCTCTGACCTTTTGTGACTCGTATTATGAGTTGTCAACATTGACCACAAACAGCAGACTCCTTTGGTCAAAGGCAGTACGTATTCTTACTTTGGCCAGTCATTGTGCATGGTAGCCACATCGTGCCACTACTCATTGAAGGTCGTTGTACCTGCTAGTTGAAAACTAGTATTCCAAAACCATTGTTTCCCCCTCTGACCATTTGTTACTTGTGTTATGGGTTGTGAACATTGACCACCCATATTGAAATTCTTTGGTCATAGTCAATGACATATGCCTAGTTTGGTTGTTCGGTGTGCATAGTAGCCACACTGTGCCACTACTTGTTGAAGTTCTTTGTCCTTCCTAGTCAATACATAGGGTTCCCAAACCATTGTCTCTCCCTCTGACCATTTGTGACTTGTGTTATGAGTTGTCAATGTTGACCACACATAGAGGACTTCTTTAGTCATAGGCAGTGACACATGCATCCTTTGATTGGTCACTGTGCACTCTAGCCACACTGGGCCACTACTTGTTGAAGGTCTTTGTACTTGCTAGTTCACAACTAGAGTTCCTAACGCATTGTTCCCCCTCTGACCATTTATGACTCGTGTTATGAGCTTTCAACGATGACCACACACTGTAAAATTCCTCTGGTGATGGTTAGTGACATATGCATACTTTGGTCTGTCTTTGTACATGGCTGCCATGATGTGTCACTGATATTGAAGGTCTTTGTGCTTTCTAAATGATAGCTAGTGTTTCCAAACCATTGTTACCCCCTCTGACTATCTGTGACTCTTGTTGTGAGTTGTCAACGTTGACCACATGAAGTGAAATTATTTGGTCATGGTTAGTGACATATGCATACTTTGGTTGGTCACTGTGCATGGCAGCCACACTGTGCCACGGCATATTGAAGGTCATTGTACTTGCTAGTTGATAACTAGTATTTACCAATCATTGTTTCCCCCTCTGACCGTTTATGACTCGTGTTATGAGTTGTCAAAGTTGACCACATATAGTGACATTCTTTGGTCTTGGACAGTGACATATGCCTACCTTGGTTGGTCATTGCACATGGTAGCCACGCTGTGCCACTACTTATTGAATTTCCTTATACTTGCTAGTTGATACCTGGTGTTCCCAAACCATTGTTTCCCCCTCTCACCATTTGTGACTCGCATTATTTTTTGTAAACATTCACCACACACAGCGGATTTTTTGGTCAAAGGCAGCACACATGCCTACTTTGGCCGGTCATTGTGCATGGTAGCCACACTGTGGTACTATTTATTATGGGTCGTTTTACGTGCTAGTTGAGAACTAATCTTCCAAAACCATTGTTTCCCCCTCTGACCATTTGTGACTAGTGCAATGGGTTGTGAACGTTGACCACTCATATTGAAATTCTTTGGTCATGGTCAGTGACATATGCCTGGTTTGGCTGTCCAGTGTGCATAGAAGCCACACAATGCTACTGATTATTGAAGTTCTTTGTCCTTTCTAGTCAATACACATGGTTCCCAAACCATTGTCTCTCCCTTAGACCATTTGTGACTCGTGTTATGTGTTCTCAGTGTTGACCACACATAGTGAACTTCTTTGGTCATAGTCAGTGACGTATGCATCATTTGGTTAATCACTTTGCACGCTAGGCACAGTGTGCCACTACTTGTTGAAGGTCTTTGTACTTGCTAGTTGATAACTAGTGTTCCTCACCCATTGTTTCCTCCTCTGACCATTTGTGCCTCGTGTTATGCGTTTTCAACGATGACCACACACTGTGAAATTCCTTTGGTCATGGTTAGTGGCATATGCCTACTTTGGTTCGTCACTGTACATGGTTGCCACGCCGTGTCACTACAGATTGAAGGTCATTGTGCTTTCTAGTTGATAGCTAGTGTTCCCAAACCATTGTTAGCCCCTCTGACTATCTGTGACTCTTGTTGTGAGTTGTCAACGTTGACTACATGAAGTGAAATTCTTTGGTCATGTTCTGTCACATATGCATACTTTGGTTGGTCACTGTGCATTGTAGCCACGCTGTGCCACTGCACATTGAAGGTCCTTGTACTTGCTAGTTGATAACTAGTATTCACAATCCATAATTCCCCCCTCTGACAATTCATGCTTTGTGTTATAAGTTGTCAAAGTTGACCACACATAGTGACATTCTTTGGTCATGGTTAGTGACATATGCCTACTTTGGTTGGTCATTTTACATGGTATCAACACCGTGCCACTACTTATTGAAGGTCCTTGTGCTTGCTAGTTGATACCTGGTGTTTCCAACCCATCGTTTACCCCCTCTGACCATTTGTGACTCGCATTATGAGTTGTCAATGTTGACCACACACGGCGGATTTCTTTGGTCAAGGGCAGTACATATGCCTACGTTGGTTGGTCATTGTGCATGGTAGCCACACCGTGCTGCTACTCATTGAAGGTCGTTGTACTTGCTAGTTGAAAACTAAGATTCCCAAACCATTGTTTCCCCCTCTGACCATTTGTGACTCGTGTTATGGGTTGTGAACGTTGACCACCTATATTGAAATTCTGTGGTCATAGTCAGTGACATATGCCTAGTGTGGTTGTTCGGTGTGCATAGTGGCCACACCGTGCCACTAATTATTGACGTTCTTTGTCCTTTATAGTCGATGCATAAGGTTCCCAAACCATGTTCTATCCCCTTGGCCATTTGTGACGCGTGTTATGAGTTGTCAATGTTGACTACACGTAGTGGACTTCTTTGGTCATAGTCAGTGACGTATGCATCCTTTGGTTGGTCACTGTGCACACTATTGCACCGTTTCACTGCTTGTAGAGGATATTTGTACTTGCTTGTTGATAACTAGTGTTCCCACCCCATTGTTTCCCCTTCTGGCAATTTGTGACTCGTGTTATGAGTTTTCAATGTTGACCACACACTCTGAAATTCTTTTGGTCATGGTTAGTGGCATATGCCTACTTTGGTTTGTCACTATACATGGTTGCCACAGCGTGTCACTACGCATTGAAGGTCTTTGTGATTTATAGTTGATAACTAGTGTTCCGAAACCATTGTTACCCCCCTTTACTATCTGCGACTCTTGTTGTGAGTTGTCCACGTTGACCACATGAATTGAAATTCTTTGGTCATGGTCAGTGACATGCATACTTTGATTTGTCTCAGTGCATGGTTGCCACACTGTGCTACTGCATATTGAAGGTCTCTGTACTTGCTAGTTGAAAACTAGTATTCATAAACCATTGTTTCCCCCTCTGCCCATTTGTGACTCGTGTTATGAGTTGTCAAAGTTGACCACACTTAATGACATTCTTTCGTCATGGTCAGTGAAATATTCCTGCTTTGGTTGGTCATTGTACATGGTAGCCACGCCGTGCCTCTATCTATTGAAGGTCCTTGTGCTTGCTAGTTGATACCTGGTGTTCCCGAACCAACGTTTCCCCCTCTGACCATTTGTGCCTCGCATTATTAGTTGTAAACGTTGACCACACACAATGGATTTCTTTGGTCAAAGGCAGTACATATGCCTGTTTTGGTCGGTCATTGTGCATGGTAGCCACACCGTGGTACTATTTATTGAAGTTCTTTGTACGTGCTAGCTGAAAACTAATGTTCTGAAACCATTGTTTCCCCCTCTGACCATTTTTGACTTGTGTTATGGGTTGTGGACGTTGACCACCCATATTGAAATTATTTGGTCATGGTCAATAACATATGCCTAGTTTGGTTGTTCGGTGTGCAAGGTAGCCACAAAATGCCACTACTTATTGAAGTTCTTTCTCCTTTATTGTCGATACACAGGCTTCCCAAACCATTGTCTCTCTCTCTCTGACCATTTGCCACTCGTGTTATGAGTTGTGAATGTTGACAACACATAGCAGACGTCTTTGGTCATGATTAGTGACGTATGCATATTTTGGTTGGTCACTATGCGAGCTAACCACCGTGCCACTACTTGTTGAAGGTCTTTGTACTTGCTAGTTGATAACTAGTGGTCCCAACCCATTGTCTCTCCCTCTAACCATTTGTGACTCGTGTTATTAGTTTTCAACGTTGACCACACACTGTCGAATTCTTTTGTACATGGTTACTGGCAAACGCCTACTTTGGTTTGTCACTATACATGGTTGCCACACTGTGTCAGTGCGTATTGAAGATCTTTGTGCTTTCTAGTAGATAGCTATTGTTCCCAAACCATTGTTACCCCCAATGACTATCAATGAATCTTCTTGTAAGTTGTCAACGTTGACCACATGAAGTGCTTTTCTTTGGTCCTGGTCAGTGACATATGCATACTTTGGTTGGTCACTGTGCATGGAAGCCACACTTTGCTACTGCATCTTGAAGGTCTTTGTACTTGCTAGTTTATAACTAGCGTTCACAAACCATTGCTTCCCTCTCTGACCATTTGTGACTCGTGTTATGAGTTGTCAAAGTTGACCACACATAGTGATATTCTTTGGTCATGGTCAGTGACATATGCCTACTTTGGTTGGTCATTGTACATGGTAGCCACACCGTGCCAGTACTTATTCAAGGCCATGGTGCTTGCTAGTTGATACCTGGTGTTCTAAAACCATCCTTTCCCACTCCGCAACCAGTTCGCACCACTCCGCAACCAGTTTGCACCACACCGCAACCATTTTGCACCCCTCCGCAACCAGTTCGCATCACTCCGCAACCAGTTCACACCACTCCGCAACCAGTTTGCACCACTCCGCAGCCAGCTTGCACCACTCCGCAGCCAGCTTGCACCACTCTGTGAACAGTTCGCACCACTCTGCGACCAGTTCACACCACTCCGCAACCAGTTTGCACCACTCCGCAACCAGTTTGCACCACTCCACAACCAGTTCACACCACTCCGCATCCAGTTGCTCCACTCCGAGACCAGTTCGCACCACTCCGCAACCAGTTCGCACCACTCTGCAACCAGTTTGCACCACTCCGCAACCAGTTTGCACCACTCCACAACCAGTTCACACCACTCCGCATCCAGTTGCTCCACTCCGAGACCAGTTCGCACCACTCCGCAACCAGTTCGCACCTCTCCGCAGCCTCTTCGCACCACTCCGAACCGAGATCGCACCACTCCGCAACCAGTTCGCACCACTCCGCAACCAGTTGGAACCACTCCACAACCAGTTTTCACCACTCTACAACCGCTTCGCACAACTCTGCAACCAGTTCGCACAACTCCGCAACCAGTTTGCACCACTCTGCAACCAGTTTGCACCACTCCGCGACCAGTTCGCACCACTCCGCAACCAGTTTGCACCACTCCGCAACCAGTTTGCACCACTCCGCAACCAGTTTGCACCACTCTGCAACCAGTTCGCACCACTCCGCAACCAGTTCGCACCACTCCGCAACCAGTTTGCACCACTCCGCAACCAGTTCGCATCACTCCGCATCCAGTTCGCACCACTCCCTGACCAGTACGTACCACACCGCAACTAGTGCGCACCACTCCGCAACCAGTTTCCACCAATCCACAACCAGTTAGCACCACTCCCTAACCATTTTGTACCACTCCGCAACCAGTTTGCACCACTCCGCAACCAGTTGGCACAACTCCGCAACCAGGTTGCACCACTCGGCAACCAGTTCGCACCACTCCACAACCCGATTGCACCATTCAGCAACCAGTTTGCACAATGCCGCAACAAGTTTGCACCACTCCGCAACCAGTTTGCACCGATCCGCAACCAGTTCGAACAACTCCGCGACCCGTTTGCATCACTCCACACCCAGTTTGCACCACTTCGCAAACAGTTCGCACAACTCCGCAACTACTTCGCACCACTCCGCAACCAGTTCGCACCACTCCCCAACCAGTTCGCACCACTCTGCAACCAATTTGCACCACTCCGCAACCAATTTGCACCCCTTTGCAACCAGTTCGCACCACTCCACAACCAGTTCGCACCACTCCGCAACCAGTTCCCACCATTCCGCAACCAGTTCGTACCACTCCGCAACCAGTTTGCACCACTCCGCAACCAGTTCGCACCACTCTGCAACCAGTTTGCACCAATCCGCAACCAGTTCGCACCACTCTGCAACCAGTTCAACCACTCCGCAACCAGTTTGCACCACTCTGCAACCAGTTCGCACGACTCCGCAACCAGTTTGCACCACTCCGCAACCAGTTCGCACCATTCCGCAACCAGTTCGCACCACTCCGCAACCAGTTCGCACCATTCCGCAACCAGTTCGCACCACTCCGCAACCAGTTCGCACCATTCCGCAACCAGTTCGCACCACTCCGCAACCAGTTCGCACCACTCCGCAACCAGTTTGCACCACTCCGAAACCAGTTCACACCACTCCGCAACCAATTCCCACCACTCCGCAACAGTTTGCACCACCCCGCAACCAGTTCAAACCACTCTGCAACCTGTTCGTCACTCCTCAGCCTGTTCGCACCAATCGGCTACCCTTTCGCACCACTCTGCAACCACTTAGCACCACTCCTCAACTAGTTCACACCACTCCTCAACCAGTTGGCACCACTCCGCAACCAGTTCGCACCACTCCACAACCAGTTCGCACCACTCCGCAGCCAGTTTGCACCACTCCACAACCAGTTCGCACCACTTTGCAACCAGTTCCCACCACTCCGCAACCAGTTGGCATCACTCCGCAACCAGTTCGCACCACTCCCAAACCAATTCGCACCACTCTGCAGCCAGTTCGCACCACTCCGCAACCAGTTCACACCGCTCTGCACCCAGTTCGCACCACTCCCAAACCAATTCGCACCACTCTGCAGCCAGTTCGCACCACTCCGCAACCAGTTCACACCGCTCTGCACCCAGTTCGCACCACTCCGCAACCTGTTCGCACCACTCTGCAACCAGTTCGCACCACTCCGCAACCAGTTCGCACCACTCTGCAACTAGTTTGCACCACTCCGCAACCAATTGGCACCACTCCGCAACCACTTCGCACCACTCGTCAACCAGTTCGCATCACTCCTAAACGAGTTCGCACCACTCTGCAACCAGTTCGCACCAGTCCGGAACCAGATCGCACCACTCCGCAACCAGTTAGCACCACACCGCCTTGTGACTTGTGCCTTGTGCCTTGTGCCTTGTGCCTTGTGCCTTGTGCCTTGTACCTTGTGCCTTGTTCCTTGTGCCTTGTCCCTTGTGCCTTGTGCCTTGTGCCTTGTGCCTTGTGCCTTG
>SZWC01007013.1:26666-41798 GCA_023375785.1 Penium margaritaceum
CACGGAAGCAGCGAGGAAGCCCGCGACGCGAATCCGCTGCAGGCGAGGTAGCCGAGCCTCGGAGGCTAAAACAGCGGCGACAGAGCTGCTTGCTCGCTCACAGCCCTGCTTGTTCGCTCAGACGGCTGCTTGTTTGCTTGGACGACCACTTGTTTCCGCAATGCGAATTGCGCACTCTCGTCCTGTCGGAACACTAGACGAGGTCTACACGGCCTCCACCATTGACCTCGAGCGGTTCACGAAACTCGCGCGGCTGGAGACACTCCAAGGTCTGGTGGCGTGAGGGCACACGAGATTTCAAAGCAACGCTTTCCGCGGCATGAAGGTTGCTGCGGGAAGACGTTCTGGCAAAACTGTTCTGCCACGAGACAAAAGCTCACCACCGGACAAGACTAGACCTTCGCATCTCCGTTCGCCCGCGGACTCGACGGGTTGGTGAGTCACGAGTCGTCTTGTTGTGGCCCACACGGTGTGGGTTCGTTGGCTTGGACTGTTTCCCAGACCTACTGGCTTTGGAAAAGCTGATTTTCACAGCTTGCGCACCAATGAATCCTCCTCGGCGACCCCCCTCGCCTGTCACGCGCACCGACCTCGGTGCGATCACCGCCGCACTTCAGGGTTTTTCGTAGCAAGGGCGCTTTGCACCTGGTCTTCCGATGCTGGCATAGTGAGAGCAAGGGCGAAAGGTTCTCCTACCGTTCTGCGGAGGTGTAATAGTGGACACCGTATAGAGTTGCTACGGCGCGGCGGCAAGATCATCGCACTTCAACTGCGCCACGCAGCACAGGAAGAACAGGTGCTGTTCGTTTGCGCCCCACAGAGGGGGGAGACGATGCTGTAGCGCCCCCGCTAACGCGGAATCGGACATTTTGCGTGGCGGTCGTGACAGTACGGAACGTGCCACGCATTGCGGTGCAGTGGAAGTACTGTGACGATGCCAAGAACGCCCTGCGTCACACCTTCAGTGGGCAAGGGATGAGCATGTCAGCCAGCGTGACGTGTACTTATCCACAATGTTGACGAAAAGAACGACCCCGGACAGCTCTTCTCTGGACCTGCTGTGACGCGTTCAAGTCGCGGCAGTTGACCATGTCTGTGGGTACCGACAAAGGGCTCCTGCGACGCTCTTTTCTACCGCCACAGAGAAGAGGAAGAAGGATGCAGATTAGGGAACTGGACTCAATGCGCGAGTTTTCGCGCACCCTAGCGGAGCCGCAACTCCCGCGCTAATGCAGCGAGGATGGAATCGTCGCTCGGAGAGGTTCCGGGGGAATGGGTGAAGGGGCACGGGCGGGGTAGGGAGAGGGACGGGGGAACTCGTGGATGGGGGAAGGGCTCACAACTGGCGGCGCACCCTCATGCACCGTCACTCCAGAACACGACAAGGAAGATAGAAGGGTGATTTCTGTGCCTGAAGTCGTGGAGCCATGGGCCGCGGCTGCATATGGCGTGGGATTAGCTGATGGAGAAACTAGTGTAAGAACTCAATCAATCTAAGAACGGCATCATCTAACACCAAAGCATCCCGATTAAATCCAATCACAAGGTGAAAGCCCGCATCACAAATACACCCAAGGATTTTGGCAAAGACATCATGGAGGATGACATCCTATAAGTATTTTTCTCCTATCAGTATTAGTAACCAATTTTTAGCGAGGAGGAAAAGGAACCAAAACTTTCCCCAATATTACACCTGGCCTTCAACATAAAAAGGTTTTATGAGTGACAAAGATGGGCTGATGTAAAGGGGGGAGAATGTAACGAGTCCTCCCTTGATCCCTGCAGTGCATTGATGGGATTACAAGAGACTTCCTCATGATTGGTTCCTTCTCATAGAATAAAAATGATGTTTGTGGAGGAAACCTAGTATGAATAATAAGCTATTGGTTTACAATAAACTAAATAGTTGTGTTTACTTCTTTGTAGAGCCCACCATTCTTTCCTTTTACAATACATGAGCCATCACGCTCTCAAAGTGCAAGCTCGAGTGAGTTTCTAATCACAAGAATACAATTTTTTTGTTCTTAATGGGAAGAAAAAAAAGCGGATTCAAGGATGGCTTTGAGTCTCTTCAAAATGGGCTTGATGCATTTACAATTAAAACATTCATATTTGATGGGAAGAACCAATGAGACGACTAAAACAAACCAATGGGTTAAACATGGTTAAAACACACTTGAACACATGTTTTAGCACTCAAAATGAGTTAACATCTATTCATGTACATGAAAGATAGACACATCACGTTAGGGAGAGTATGATGGATCCAAAAGCACATAAAAAACTCGCACAGTAAGTCCAAAAAAAAAGTTCATAGTAGTAGTATGTTTTTCACCTTTACAAGTAGATAAATGCACCAACTGCTCAAGGTATGAATCAATTGTAGCTCACCCACATGGCGACTTCCCTAGATGCCTTCTCACTCAAGAAGCTCACTAGCTACACACTTGGCACACTATACAAAGTCTAAGTGATAGAGGCAACAATTCATGAAGTGAGCAAAGATACTAGTGGCAGGTGTGAGCTCTAAAGTGCCTAACTATAGCCAACTTTTGCTGAGAACTGTAGGGAGGAAAAACTTAGAGAATAAGACACCTTGAAGTAATTATGGAAGGCACCCTCTAATGCTCCAGTCTAAGGTGTTACAAAGGGATTCAAACTAACCTTGGTGGATACATAACTAGGCAACATACCTCAAGGGTCAGTTGGCATAAGTAAGGACAACAATAAGCTGAAGGGTCATTAAAAACCAAAGGGTCACTAAACACCCAATAGGAATACTTGATGAAGGATTATTTGAGTTTAAATATGCTCTTGCATTCAAAGGTTCATTGGCTAGCAAAGATGTGGCTACAAACAAGTGACCTCTCACTTATAAGGATATGAACAATGTGACTCAGAGAAAATACCTACATGAATATTCAGATCTTTCTAAGAGGCTAACGTAGTACCACGTCACTAAAAATGGCATATCTCAACATCTCGCTCATGGTTAAAGATAGTCGCATAGGTTAGATGAGGAGAAACTGCATGATTTTGATTTTGACAAGGGACGTTGACCATAAAATGATGTTGAGTGGAGTTGGAATGCAAATGAAAGGAGGTAAAAATTATTTGTTTGATTGAGTGGAAAAGGATGACGTCTAAAAATATTTTATCGAAAACACTAGACAGCTTTCCCAAGCAACAATGCCTTTGGTGGATCAGGTGTCGGGGTTGTACAATTCCTTTAGAAAACGAACACTATTGCTTGAGGATAAAGGGGGTTGATATACTTTTTACTACATAGATGCCTTGTAAGGGTCGTAATAAATGTGTGGCACAGTTGTAAATATAGGTTAAAAATGGAGTGCGTCTCTTAAAAGGTATTTACTTTGGTAGCGGAATTCAACCCTCCTCTTTGTAGACAACATTTATGAATGATGATTTGTGAGACAGGCAGCAAGGGCTAGGACCCTTGCTAGAGGATCTTTGGGTGATCAGTAGTGTAGCATGTACAAGAGCAAGGCAAGGGTTGGGAATCTGGACTAAAATCTTAATTGATACACAATACAAGGATGGTACATAGAAAATCCTAGGCAAGCAAGGCTAGTAGAGCTCCTGGCCCACAGAGGGGCAACCCCTTGCTAGGCCCTCCGGGCCGTCCTGGCAAGGGTCTTGGCGCAGTCTCCAGGTTGACTTGCCTCCATGGCAGCCTCCACCCAGGCTAGCAAGCCTTGCTTGGCTTACAGAGAACTAGGAGGGTTCTCCAGCAGAGTCTTGGTCTGCGCTCCAGAGTCAGAGGCTTGAGTAGAGCTGAGTGCGTGCAAAAAATTGAGATGTTGAGATGAATGTGAACTGAGAGGAGCTTCCCATTTTATACCTGTGGACCTAGCAAGTTGACCACCTGAAGGAGAAGCTTCCTACAGGTTGTTCAAGTCTGCTGCCTCTTGGGGAAGCTTCCTTCCAGGAGAAGCTTCCTATAGGTTAGAGTTGTTACTGGCATCCTTGTAGGTTCAGCAAGAAGCTTCCTCGTTAAGAAAGCTTAATCAGGTGTTCAGGTGCAGCTTCCCTAGGAGGTTGCTTGCTCTGCAGGCTTTTCTCTAACGCCCGTTGATCTTGCCATGCTATCCCATCAGATCCGTCGATCGGGAGTCTCCTGAAGCTTTTACCAGATTGGTCCATGCAGGTTGAAGGCCCAAGCTCCATGCATGATGATGTTGATGTAGTGCGCACCTCATGCCAAGGATGCATGAGTCTTGCCCAATCAGTTACAGGACTCCCTGACAAGGATGGCTATGTAATGCTGCGTAGTAGGTAGCTCCCCTCCCTACTACGGCTGCCTAGGGGCATGCGCAACCCTCTTGCACATGCCAGCACACTATACTACAAACCAGGCCCTTTAGGCTGCTTCAGGGCTGGTTGCCAAAATTTATCTGGCTTGTATTGGAGAGAATTCCCATTAGGCGTGGTCCCTGGAATTCACCGTAAAACACGTAACTTTCCGTATAGTGCTCCGAATGTAGTGTCGTCTTCACCATATCGGGGCTTGACACCAGCACAGCAATCACACCTCTCAACACTCCCCCTTGATTGGTGCGCTGGTGGTTTGAACCGTGTCACTCCTGCGGGCTCCCGAATAATTTGTCAAGTGACTCCCAGAAATCTGCGTCGAGGAAATGGAGTTAAGTGTCCACTTCACTGAGTGGAAATCTTGAAAGGTGTGAATATCAGCTCTTACACCCAAAGAAGAAATTATTTCCTCTTGACTTGGTGCCGGGGTCACGTCGTAACCTATTTCAGGTCCACAGGCCCTCCTGTCGGTCAGCTTATCATAACCAAAAAAATGTTGAGTCGAGTTTGGGCCACTCTAGGAAATTTTCCGTTGGCTCATGCAAAAGCAACCCATCTGGTGCTTCATGAGGATGAGGCCGCGCATGCTGGTTTGGTTCCCACAGCTCCTTCGTGCATCCTTCCCCTGCTTCTAGAGTTGCTGAATCTTCCAAAAAATGATTTGTGGGTCGTCTGTTGACTTTCACAGAAAACGTAGCAAACATTTCTTCAAACATCGAATCCTTCAGGGAGACACCCGACGTCACCAATTTCTTCACCAAAAACTGTTAAATTCTTTGGCGCACCAATGAAGGGGGAGTGTTAGGGGTGAAAATTACTACACCTATTTTTTTGGTCAAGTTATCGTAGTCAGTTTCGGAAACGGAGAAGCCTACAAGGAGTTAGGAAATTTTATGTAAAAAATTCCCGCGTTCAACAACACAGTTTTATCTTTGCTTGTATAGAACACATCTAATTTAGGCATCCATGTCCATGGGTGGAATGGACCCTAGAGATGTAACACATAGGTTGTGCATGTCTGCTGACCCAGACTAGTCAGCAGCTATGCATTATAGCTACAAAGTACTGGTTTGAAGGCTAGGTCTAGTAAGGGTGGGGCTACACCTGACTAGGCAGTGTGAACCGCCCTGCATAGAATGCTACATTAGCACAACTAAGCAGAAGCATGCAAGGCCCAAAGTGGGGACCGTTTTGCATTAACGCATGTAGGCACGACACAACACTACATCACAGAATGCATGCATGGGTCATGAGCCACATGCAAAGCTAGGAGCGAGGGCCGCACTACATCAACATAGTAATGTACGACTCAGCAACAGGAGCTACTAGAGGGGATACAATGTATAGAAAGATTCCTAGCCTAGGAATCTTGTTCACGGTAGTAGCCCCTCTGGTAGCACCACTTCTAGACATCACCTGAGGTGAAGACTCGAAAGACACTGTTCTCAAGACCCTACTAAGCCTAACAGCAGTCTGCCAGCCTGGGAAGGAGGAGGCCCTTGACTACTTGAAGGCGTGACTACCTAGAAGAGGTGGCCAGATTACGTCCAAGACCTGAGCTATTTTAAGGAGCTCTCCTGCTAAACGTTGCCCACCTGTGGGCCAAGAGCTCTTTCTACGCAAGAGAGACCAGAGTTAGTTTGTACCTAAGCTGTGTTTGCTTTACTATTTCTTATACTATATTTGTGATCAACTACAATCATTGTGTCCCAACTTTCTCCCTGTTCCAGCTTTTCACTCTATTTGTACTTGCTCTCTAAGCACAACCGTCCTAGCAGCAATGAACCTAGCCCTTGCTGCACCCTACAAACATCCACAGTCATGAGTGTACTGGAAGAGTATATTACGAAGTGTAACGTACAAATACACAAAAATGTACAGAAGTGTATCAGTGATTACATATGTGCTAATAGTCGGTTAAGAGTGAATACAACCCAACCACTTCATTGGATTCCGGGGGAACGCTAGCGCAATGAAAAACATACATGAGGTGCAGATTTTTGAAGAGTCGCGTGGCTTATCGAGACATGCAATACACATGAAATTAGCTCACAAAGAATTGAGGAAAAATCAATCCCCTTGTTAAATCACAATAATAGCATGATTTTTTCAAAGCAAAAAAAACAGCTAACAATTCCTCGCTGAGTATTGTAGAATAGCAAGATCCCTTAAAGATTGAATATGATTTTTCACTCACTTTATAGCAAATCTTGAAGAGAAGGTGAGAAATGTTAACAAGTGCAAACCCTTGTTTTTTTTAAAGCTACTTGTAATGTTTTTCTTGTACAATCATCATTCACATGAGTTTTTTTCTGTGGATATGGATATGAGTGTAGACAAGAATAGTGTTCATATCCCTCCATTCTACGTCAAGGCCATTCATGATGCAAGAGAATAAGAGGCCTTCTATACGAGGTTATTTTATGCAGGTGAATTTATCAGAAATATCTATTACTTTATTGATCGAAAGTTTAAGATTTTTATTGAAGTTAGTATTTTTCATGTGAGATTTTGCCATTGAGATACAATTTCCTTACAGATTCGTTATCCTGGTAGTTCTCTTTGAGGCTTTGCCAAGCATTACAAGAAAATGAGTTGGTTGATTTTTACATGCAAATATATAATTAAATAGGTAGAACCATGATAATGAGAAGTAATGATGCCATGGAATAGTATTGGTTGTACTGTGTAAGAACAATCTGTTGGTTTCTTTAAGATGGGGGTGTACAATGGTTGTTGATTAACTAGTACAACTTGTCTAGACACGTAGTTGCTTTGAACCTTAATTGTCAGTGATAGAATTATACACGTTACAAATTTTGTATAATGATCGTCTTTGCTTGCTACATGTTTGAGAAGCCTTTAATGATCACCTGGCCTAGAGTTGATGGAATTAGATATAGGGGGTGAAATCTTTGTTAGGTGCATGAATTTGATGCTATATGATGGGTTGGCGCATAATGAGATAATAGAGGTGGATTGAGAGTTTGTAAACTAGTGGTTCATACTAATTTGCACGAGGAAGTTTGGATAATTATGTACTTCTTGTTCAAGAAGATGATGTAGTTGTACACTTTTAACAACACAGCAAATGTTTAAAACCATGCTTTGATAGAGCTTAACTTCAAGACCATCCTCGATGCCTGCTCACTCTAAAAGAAAAGTTAAAATGTACGATAAACATTAAACAAACTCTTAATGTTGAGAAAACACTCAAAGAGCTAGAGAAAGGATTTTTGAAATGTGTCGAATCAGAAGGTTCAAAAGGTCAAAGATACAGAGGTGGCTCAAAGGTGACTTGCTAGTTGATCTTTGGCTAATGAAAACAACCTCTTTTGAAGATATCAACCAAGTGATGCATATAAACTTCCTCAAGAAATTTTTGAGGCTTTGAAGACAGGATTTTACTACAACCCGGTTATCAAAGAGGGTATAAATGCGAAACATCAATAATTATCTTCAGATTATTGGTTAAAATGGGGTCAAAGAAGTTCTATCATTCATGTACATAAATTCTCTTCCTAACCATTACAAATATAAACGTTTTGTAGGGCTTTATGGGGGAATTGTAAAAAGAAGTTTTGTTGATATTCCATTGGACACTCAAGTATGGTTTGCACTTAAACCATGAATTCCGAAAAAAGTAAAGCATTCCTTATTCAAGGGATATAAGAAGAGATATATGGAGGTTATCAACCACTGAAAGATAGCACCTTTGTACGCATAAGAAGGTGGTGTACCCTTAATTCATATGTCTACTTGTTTACACCAGGGACGTTGGTTGAATCTTGGGCATGTTAGGTTTGGAGTTCAAGTTGAGTTGGAATTTAAGAGGTTGGATACTATGGACCGAATCGATATCTGATCCACCCGTTGGTCACGCCGGCTCATGTGACCAACCACGAGGCCCAATCCACTGATGCGAACTATCTCAGCTCCCATCAAATATCTCATGTCATGCTCAATTCCACCAAATTGATCACCATTATGTTCTTCAATTTTGTGGGCACTAAAACAATACTTCAAAACCATTTTTATTTGATTAATTCTTAAACATGTTTCAAACCTAGAACAAATCATTCAGAGATAGTTGCAAGTTCTTATGGAATGATGAATGAGACCTTGATAAGGATATATCAGTCATGTTAAGGATTGTACATATCTTCACTAGCTTTTCATGATGATTTCCCATGATTTAAGGAGGCCATTCATTGATCGCATACATCTTACCCTCTTCATTTATGGTTTTTTACTATTTTTACAAAAATCATCATTGTGGAAAAGTGCTTTGTTTGTAATTATGTTGATATGTTTAATTAATAATGAGCTGTTTCTCAGTAAGAAGATCCTAATGTGGAATTTAAACATTTTCATTAAAAGTATCATCATTTGGACTGCTATCAAAATTAAGACATTGACATGGTACTCATCCATCATATCCAATTAATGTTACTTGAAACATTTTCTAGAATCTGTATGACATTAAGAACGTTAATGATTTCTTAAATTATGAACTCTAGAAGTATATGAAATATTTTTTGTGAATTTTATGTTTTTCATGTGAGTATTGTAAAGATAATAACCATGTCATGCATTGATAAAAACTTAATGCATACGTGAAAACAATGTTCATTAAAAAACGTTTTCATAGTGTTTAAACATTTATGCTCTATTGATTTATGTGATGAAACATTTCTTGTTGCTTTATTCCATCAATGTCGTTCCATATTCCCTTCAACATTAATCATTAAAACCAATAATTCAATATGTTCTCACCCTTGGTACGTAAACATGTAGGAAGCATTCAAGTCTACACTAACATAAGCTAACGGGGTAGTATTAAGCAAACATGTAATATAGAAAAGTGGCACATGGATATAAAAGGAAATTGTTGGTTTTTTTGCACTTCACAAAGCTTGATTCCATCAACATGTAACTACATTTTGGGTAGCTTTTCCACCATTATTTCCCATCTTCTATATTATTTCATCAAGTGTTAACACAAGGCAATATACTCAGAGATGTTCTCTTGCCTCCAATCACCTACATCTCTACCAACGTGTCATTTAACCTCATAAATACCCTTATCACCATATAAAAAGCTGCCTTGAGAGAAAAACCATCTTTAGACATACATGTTAATGAAGAGATTCATCCTTTTATCAACAAAAGCAAAAGCTTCCCATTCTTTTCCATAATCAACCTGAAGACCAGTGAATGCAAGGAGCTCACTTATACTTACAAGAATTACAAGTATTTCGTCCATGTTAGGGCAGGTTTGAGTACTAAATGTTGCTCCACATTCAGTTAACCTTAATCACTAGAATCAGAATTTTACATCAGCATATGTTTACATTAAGAGGTCCTAAACACACCAAACAAATGATGCCTAAGATATGGAGCTTATGCTAACGTTATTGCTATTCTGACTTGAATACTCAATTTAATTTTAAGAATTTTTGGTGGATTCATTTTACTCTAATTTTATTGTTGTATGAAAATCAAAGTGTAGTTTTTCTTTTGGTACCAAACAGAGAAAATCAGAAATGAAACACATATCTTTCCACACTAAAGACACACAAATTGTTGGAAGCACATATTTCTGTTTTTAGTTCAAATAGACTAGCTTGAACCTTCTTCTCTTAACTCTCTTCTGAGTCATCCTTGTCACCAAATCATAACAAAATGGAATCACAGCTTTAGTTGAGTTTTTTCAACGTAAAAATTGCCTAACATCATGGTTGATACTTCATATAAAAACTTTATAATAAGGGATAACATGGAGATTTATTTATTTACTAGAACAACAGTTGAAGTGCATTATCACACACCCTAATATGGATGAAAGTCTCATTATCATGCTACATGTGTTCCACATTCGCTTTTTGGATAATTGATTATACATCTCCATTACATTGAATGTTTTTGTATACAAATGGACTTACCCATGAATTGAACCAGACTATAAGCACATACATGATATACAATTGGCTCAAGTTGACCAAGTCAAAAAATTTGAATCTCACCAATCCACGCAAAAGCAATTTGAGTATTTAGGTACTTAAACAAGGAATGATTTGCCCCATTTGCAAGGATTTCACAATAATTTGAAAAGCAAAGTTGTGAAGACGCTCAGTTGACCTTTTTGCCACAATCATTGAAATATGATGATTATCGCAAGTTACTCCAACACATGTTAAGCATGCAACAAAGTTCAACAGACTTCAAGTGGACAATCAGGGGTTTGAAAGCATGACAAAACTGAGAAAAATAATTGACAGGATGTGGATGTATTAGTAGTCATGAGAGCCGTTGTTTTCTTGAAAACAAACATAAAGAAAGCCTTAACATTGAAGAGAACAAAGGACTTGTTATTCAGATAAACCTTTAAGCCGTAATGAGAATTGCAAGATGAAAACAAAGGGAGAAATAAGAATGAAACTTCAAACCACGTATTTCATAAAGCAACGCAAACTCAAAAAAATGCAATTACAACAACGCTTCTACAACCTTACTTATCATTCTTATGTCAAGGCGACATGCCAAAAAACTCCAGACATTTGTTTTCTAACATCTCCAATCACCGATGTGATGCATTCAAAATACTTTATTTGGTTCTTTGAATGTAGATTAACATGTCAATGGTTTGAGGAGAAGAGATAATCATGAAATGAAATGCCAAAGATACACTTTGTTCTATTCAACCATGTTGATTTATCCATGTTATCAATGGTTGTAGAAATTTAACAACACCAATGATGTGTAATGGAATTTTGTCTATAAAGCCTTTTCAACCTGATTTTAAAGATATGCCACGTGTGCCATTTATGTTTGAGACTATCAGCTTGAAGAATTAATTAACCTCATAAAATGTGGTCTTTGAAGAAATAAAAAATGACTTTGGATGTGCGAAGATCATCGTTATGATGCACATGAAGCATAGTGGTTTTTGTCTAACGGACTTTGCAATGAACCTTTAGACCACGCTCTCACTATGTAAAACTCATACCAAATTCCTCTTCACAATCATCAACTTACTCTAGGGTTTTACACAATTTGTTTATGAAAATATTTTTTTTAGAACTAGCTCGTGACCATGCGTAGCAAATACTTCATAATCACTTTGCTCATGGAGAAACATTTTCAATAGTTCCTTGTTTAGGAGATTAAATTTATTCTAGATGCTTATGTTCTTATGTTTCCAACAAAAAAGCAACATATTCTAAATTAGTTATCAATTTCATCATTCCCCACAAACCTCAAATGCGTACAAAATGAGCTTTCCATGTGTGTGAAGTTTTGAAATATGGCAAATACCTCTCATATGTGTTTTAAATTTCTTCTTGAATGCATCAAATGAACGCTGGCCAAAGAAATGAGGTCCATGTAAGACTTTATAATTAATAGGAAATGAAAATTTATCTAGCCAAAAAATCCACATCAACATCTTCTTACTTGCAACACTTCTCGTTTTAACCCTTTTCATTGATAGAATTAGCATCAAACGATCAGGATTGACAAAATGATCTGCTGTATTTAAGTGTGCAACAAAACAAACGTGTTGTGCAGGGAAATAACATCATGATTTCAAGTCATTAGCAACGTCCTACTTTTGTTTCCCCACATATAAGTAAACATATCTTGTGCAAGATAGTGAATTATTCGAGGCAACTTATGTGATCATTATTTGCCTCAGTCAGAGTGTGAAAATCAGAAAGAATTTTCAAAAAATACAATTCATTTTCACCTTAACATATACTATATTCTTTCAAGTAGTGTTTTTCCCTAACAAGCTTTACTTTCACAAAATTCAAGATCGTTAGAAACAATTGTTCAACTTTTAAGGAAACTGACATTACACGTGAGCTCCAACAATCTAACTTTCCCTATATATGAGAATTCATTCGATCAATTAGTGCATGTCCCACGTTTAATCCAAGTGAAGAAATCTTGAATTTATACGATCATCAAACACCTCAACATGGAATCATTAGAAACACACATTCCATATGCCTCATAACTATGATGTTGTTGGTGTTATTGTTGGTCATAAATAAATAATGGGATTTAAGAACGTCTTGTAGCTTACACATGAACTCAAGAAAAAATATTTTTTTTCAAGGAAAGAAGAAAACTCCTTATGAAAACGATCAATATCCACAAAAAAACCTACAATGAAACTATTGAATAAAAAACTATATGGGTAGAGTGTGCCCCCATTATCATAACAAACCGTTTTACATGGCCTTGGGAGCTTTGTGAGATGCCTCTTTGTTCAACATGGGTTTTTTTTGCACGTTGATCGGTAGCTTACGTGTGCCTTTCCATGTGGCCATGTCTTCTTCTTTGAATCGACCTCACATGGCCCATGTCAAGCCATAATCTTAGTTCGAAGTTTTCACAATCATAAGGGATTGTTATGGACCACAAAATGCTTAAGATAAGATTTTCTACAAGATGATTTTGGGCCACTCTTTTGTGAAGGAAAACATGCGCAAAGTTTCTTGATTTCTTCACAAGCAACAATAAACTTAACCGGTTATCTTCTAAGATTTTTTTTGTTTTGGAAAAATGAAATGATTCTTCTTTTTATTATACGATTGAATTCACATAAATGAAAATATGATGAGTAAGGAGGTAAAGTTTTCAAATTTCAACACCATCCTAATCATAACCACAACAATATCAAAGCAATTCATCCGTCTTTGTTCCTCAATTAGCTAACCTACACATTTTCTACTGAAAAACGGTTCATTATCATCAATCTAGAGGGAGTTTTGAAGATTTTTCTCTCGATTCATCATTCCTTGGTTTATGTCTTTGAAAATTTGACAAAACCTAGGTTGGATGTACTGAAAGCATCTCCCATTCTCTTCAATCCTTGTTCAAGTCTAACTAAAAATGTATATGCCTATAGCTATTCGTGGCTCCCATCACTTCACTAGTGGCAAGATGTACTTATACTTGCTTAAGACCCTCTTTGATTCATTACCAAGGGCTAAGGCAGAAATCCATCTACAAGTGTGCTTATTCAAAAATAGGTGCATTGTTTCATTAGGAAACGGATGATGTAAGAAAATGGAACCCATTATCTTACATCAGCAATACTAAGGTTATGAAACACTTGACGATTTAGATTACAAAAGCTTAACAACAAGAAAAAAACCAATGAAAATCCATGTTGTATCACTTTGAGTGGTTCCAAATTCAATTCAACTTTTACATTATGATTTACTCTTCATATGTACTCCATCTCACATGAACATGCCCCACATTCACAAAGACAATGAAGCCAAAGATGGAGAACTAAAGTAAAGGTGGGATTGTTTTGTTTGTAAAGGAAAGAAGTTAGTAAAGGAAAGTATTTACTCGTGTATCCCACTTCTCTTGTCTTAAAGTACTCAAGATTCCATTATTTTGTCCTAGTTGGAACCTTTGTCACCCCTTGGGGTATTTGGGGCAATAGTAGTTTGAAGACTAGGAGCCGTTGCAAAAATTTGTGTACGCGCACGGTTACCGTTGGATTGCCCGTTGGAGCAATGCCTCCCTCATATGTAGGTATGCCATTATGTTGTGAACATTACTTCTTGATGTAAAGTATTCTCTATCTCAACATGGCATCATCCTAGAGAAGATCCTGACCAGTGTTGACTCACTTCCTCTTCCCATACTGCTACTTTTCCCCTGTTCGTTCAGCTCATCCCACTGGTTGGTCCGTTCGGGTTGCCCTCCTTGCACCTCATGTGTTGCGAGCACCTTTCGAGGTGTTGGCCACTTCCCCCTTAGGCCCTTCGCACCCCTTCCTTGGCATGCATGGTGCATGGTGCCTCTTTTGGCACTCGACGCATCCTCGTGGCATGGCGCGTGGCCCCTCTTCTTTACGCTAGGCGCTTCCTCGCGGTACATGGCGTATCCTCGTGACGCTTGGCGCCTCCCCGTGCGGATCCCCCTCCCCCCACGGCCATGTCTTGTGGTCCGCGTCCCTTGTGGCGGTCTGCATTGCCCCCTCCCCGCCCTCAAGAGTGCGCCTACTTTGGTGCGGCGCGCCAACTTCGGCGCGTGGCGCCCATTTGGAGCGCGACGTCTATTTTGGCGCATGGCGCTTGCTTCAGCATGGTGCTGATTTCGGAGCGCATCGAAGCGTGCCCCTCCATCGTCGGCGCTAGTGGCGCCCTCACCCCCCCCCTCGTTGTGATCCGCCCTCACCCCCCTCTCTTTCGACCCCCCCTCCTTGGTCTACCTCCTTTCTCCTTCCCTCCCTCCCTCCCTCCCTCCTTGCCTCCTTCGCGCGGTCCGTCCTCCTGTCCGCTCTATGTGCGTCTCCGCCCGTCTTGTCTCGTCCTTTAGTTTGTCTATTCACCTATCCACTTGTTCTTCCTTCCATCCATCCACCCGTCCTTCCTCCTCTTTTGGTTCCCCTTCCTCCCTCCCTCTTCCCACCCCCCTCTCCATCCCACTCCCTCCTCTCTCGTCTTTCCCCCTTCCCCCCACCTGCCTTCCACCCACACCCACGCCCTCTCCTTTCAACCTCCCCTCCCTGCCGCCTGCCCTCCCTCTCCCCACCTCTTTCCCTCTCTTCTGCCCTCCCTCTCTTTCTCCTTCCATCCCTCTTTGTCTGTCCGCCCGTCCCCTCCCCCATCTCTGCCCTCCGCCCCCCCCCTCCCTCATCCTCCCTCCCCCTCCGTCCCCCCCTCCCGCATCTCCACCCTCCCTTCCTTCTCCTCCTCCTTGTCCTCCTTGTCCTTGTTGTTGTCGTTTTCCTCCTCCTTCGCCTCCTCTTCCTCCTCCTTCTCATTGTCT